>JAKWJA010002500.1:62738548-62814205 GCA_027704765.1 Solanum habrochaites | reverse complement strand
CTTCCTCGCATAAAAAAGAGAAAATGCATCATACCCCCGCCCCCCAAATTTTCTGCCTGAAATCCCAAAGACCACGTTTATACTATATAAGTATTATTACCCTTTCATAAACTTATTTATATAGAATTTTCTATCCCTTTTCGGCCTACGTGGCACTAGCTTGAATAAAATGTCAACATCATTTGGCCTAAAAGATAGTGTCACGTCGGGCGAAAGGTGATAGAAAATTTTGTATAAAATAAGTTCGGGGGGGGGGGGGGGGGGGGGGTAATAGGACCTTAGTATAGTATAGGACCTTAGTATAATATAAGTGTGTCTTTGAGATTTCGGGTATAGGTTGGAGGGTACTTAAGCATTTTCCCTAAAAAATATAATTTTCCTCGATTTAAAATGAATTACCATAAAAATAAGAATCAAAAAACACCCTAGATAAGAGTGTTTTCTCTTGTAAGGAAGTTTTCAAACAAATGAAAACTTCAAAGTTCCTCTCCCTCCTTTCAAAATTTAATTTTTTTTAGTCGAACAAGAATGAATCATATAAACTAATATAAATTGGCTAACAAATAAATAATGAATATCAAACTATAATATTAAATAATAAAAATATATAAACTAATATATTCATGTACAATTTTACCATTTCGTTGTATTGCTAGCATAGAATGTTCTCTTCCATTAACTTGATCAAAGTGAAAGTATGGACACATAAGAAAATCTTTTTCTACACTCGAAAGCAATTAATTGAGATAGTCACTGTTAGTTTCTTTAATTCAAGCTGATATCATATATTATATAAAGTGGGTAACTCCTATCTTTATAATTGGATTAACATTTCGTCACTTCACTAAATCAAAATTTGATTAAAGATCAAACTAAATAGTAATATTTTATGTTTTTGATTTAGTGGAGGGAAAATGACAATCCAAATGTGAAGATAGGAGCTTCTCACTTTAAATAATATATGATTCAGCTTAGGTAAGAGAAATATAACAGTGGCTTATACTAATTTAATTGCATGTCGAGTGTGTGGCAATATATTTCCTCATGTTGTGCTACTACTCTATAATTTTGATCAAGTTCATGGAAGAAAAAATTATATACCACCAATACAACGAAATGGTAAAAGCACACATGAACATATTAAATTATATATTATTACTATTTGATATAATGATTTGATATTCATTATTTGTTTGTAAACTAATTTATTTTTGTGGTAAGTCGATTTTTTTGTTACGTCTTTTAGAACCGGCTATAATCCATTCTCGTTCAATCAAAAATACCCCTTGATCGGAGGGGAAGGAACTTTGAATTTTTTAGTTTGTCTGAAAAACTACCTTACAAGAGAAAACGTTCCTATCTAGGTTGTTTCTCGCTTCTATTTTTGGGTGACAGTTCATTCTAAATCGAGGTAAATTACATTTTCTATATGAGAAAATGTATTTATAAGCTTTTGGAAACTACACCTTCCTCATATTAAAAGAAAAGGTAATTTGCTTCAATTTAGAATGAGTTGCCACAAAAACATAGAAGCAAGAAACACCCTAGATAAGAGTATTTTCTCTTGTAAGGAAGTTTTCAAACAAATGAAAAATTCAAAGTTCCTCTCCTCCTGCAAGATGGGGTTAATTGTAATCAATCAAGTATGAATCGTGTTGATCCTTAAAAGATCCATCTCATTCACTCAAGAATGTATCAAGTTATACATGTCCATCTTCTAATGTATCAATGGATTCTATGGTCTATTATAAGATATAGGTAAACCCACCCTGTACAATTTAATACCGGATACAAAGGCGATAAACCAGAGAGATTGTATCTGCCTCTCCCACATAAATGTCAACAACATACTAAGCTACCTACAACTGCACTATCCTAATCCCAAATTATTGCTATTTATCATCTACTAGAGGGTAATTGTCTACGAAAGAAGAATTACCCTCTCCTAGCTTCCTCAGTTACATACGCATATTTTCCTCCTATGAGTCTCAGTCCAATTTGCAATCAAAAGCTTTTCAACTTTGCCAGTGAGAATATACCTAATCAAACCACATTATTTGTAAAATGGTTTTGATTCGCATCTATGCAAATAATCAAATAGGTTTGTAAATTTGCACATATATAGCCACATCTATTAGTTTAACATATGTATCAATCAAGAAAACGAGTATGCTGTAGAGACTAGAGAACTGAAACTCTCTTCTGTGATGTAGGTCAAGTTTTAGCTTCCAGATCACGTTAGAGCGGTTCCCGATCTTAATTTAAACAGTGTACAGTGGTGTAATAAGCCTCCATCCTTCGAGACCGTGACATGATATCCTTCGGTTTAATTTTTAGTTTCAGTCTAGCTGGGGCATGTCCTAGCATTTCTAGTCAGTTAGGCTTATTTCAGACATAACTAGATTTAGCTCTATTTCATTTGAGCTTGACTTTAAGTTGTGTTAAAACTCTTAGTTTTCTTATATATTCAGTTTTAGAATGGGTATTCCCAATCAATTTCATTTTTCATAAAGCTTACACTCAGTATTATTTCATTTAAGTTATCATAGTATGTTGATGTATGCCAACAAAGTTAGCTTGGGATCACTTGTGATCTTTGGTCGGGTACGCATCTTGGGGGTAGCTGTCCATCATAACTATGCTACCACCGAACAACTCCTACATAACTTTTTATTTCACTTTGGTTAGATAATTACCCTGTTAAGGATGTTTTACTTAAACTAATATATCAAAGTCCATCTTCCTCATATAAAAAAAAATTGATTTGCCTTAATTTAGAATGAATTGCCATCCAAAATTAGAAGGGAGAAACACCTGTATAGGAGCGCTTTCCCTTGAAAGAAAGTTTTTAAACAAACTATAAATTCAAAGGTCCTCTTATTAATATGGTGATTTTTAATTGAAATAAAAGATATAAAGCTAAAGGGGAGAAAAAAATAAAGTTGACTTAACGCAAATTTAAATTTGTCAGCGAATAAATAATGAATATCAAATAATAATACTATATAAATTAACATATTTATTCATGATTTTAAAACATTTCCTTGTATTGTTAACATATAACATTGTCTTCCGTAAACTTGATCAAAATGATAAAGTATTGTGTTGTACTACATAAAGAGATATTTTGCCACACACTTGACATGCAATTAAATTAGTATTAGTATATATTATTTTTTCTCTTAAGTAAGCTGAATCATAAATTAATTCAGTTTAGTTAAGAGAAACATAACGATGATTTTACTAATTTAATTGCATCGAGTATGTAACAAATTATTTCCTCATGTTGACACTACTCTATCATTTGAGAAGTTACGAGAAGAGAAGGTTATGGCTAGCACTACAATGGGAATGAGAAAACTTACACATGAACATTAGTTTTTTTATTAAAATTTTTATTTAATATTTATTATTTATTTCAACCAATTCAATTATATTTTGTTTAAGTCGGGTTCTTTTTGTTACCTTCCGTTAGGACCACACTATGAGTCATTCTTGTTAGTCAAAAAATCACACTCTTATAGGAGAAAGATGAACTTTGAATTTGTACCTTTGTTTGAAAAACTCCTTACGGGGAAAAAGCAGATCCTATCTAGGGTGGTTTCTCCTTTTCTTTTTTTGATGGCCAATGGTTCAGTTCGGTCAATTACATTTTTTTTATGTGAGGAAGAGTATTATGATGTATTTTTTATGATCTTATATAATTCAATCTTTAAGATAATAAATATATTATTAATTAAATTCTTAATTTAGTAAAGGGACAAGATGGTAATTCATTTATTATTGGTTAATTCAATCCCACAAAAATCTCTCAAACTTTTGGGCTGATTTCTATCCATATCGCGTTTAGAGGAATCAAAACCTCATAACCGAATCAGTTTCGATAACTCTTTACTTTGTAGAGAAGCACTTAGATATGAGTACTAAATCCTCTCTGCTATGTTTCATTCCAATACTAAATACAACAAATAACAAAATGAAATCATACATACAACAAATATAATACAAGAATTACCATTTGGGGTTTGCGATGCTTACTTGGTGAAGCCATGGAGACTATCTGTTTCTCCCTCGCTCGTCTTCTCGTCTACGAACAACGGAAGACTCCTACACAAGTTATAGAGAGATTAGTTATAACCATGTATAAAAGCAGTATTTTCTTCAATTGTTGCATTAATTAGAGGACATTTGTCTTGTCTGCCAAATGATGGTAAGACCCTGGAATAACCTAATAAGTACTGAGGCGGGGTGTCAAATTGCATTTAGGTTTAGTATGAAAATGTATCATTTACAAGTTCGGGTTTCTAAATTCACTTGTGCTTAATAGAATTTGTGGAGCATTATATTTCGGATTATTTGGGTTCTATCTTGTAAGGAAATAAATAAACTAGCATGTCTGCCTTGTGTTCTTTTTTAGTAGGTTGATTATCTTATGTGTCTTCTTTTGCCTTAATTGAAGATAACATATTTTAATTGTTATTTTTTCGAAAAATCCTTATAATTTTGGTAAATATGTCTACTGATTTTGTGCTCTTCATTTGAAAAGAGATCACCACAAGAACAAACAAGCAACAATGGAGAAATCAAAGCCTAGATTAGTTTTCTAAGAATAAACAAGATGGAGCTACCAAAATAACTCACAATATCTTAGAATCCATAAATATAAAAAAAAGTTGAAATTAATAAAAGAAACTTACTCGGACGGATCTGTTAAAGATCTGTCTCAAAACCTCGAAATGCTCGCCGGTGTATGTTGTTCGTCCTCGTTGGAAAAGAGGAGAAGAGTCGAATTGGTGCTAGTCAGATGCTCACCTGAGATTGAGATGAGGCAGCGTCTGGTTGTTGTTGCTGGCGTTGGCTTGCTGCTGCCGGTCGCTGTTCTTAGCCGGAGCCTGCTTCCTGGTGGCACTGCAAAGAGAGAAAAAAAAGAACAAGGAGAAGAGGAGGGAGGAGAGATCTGAGAGGGAAGGAGAAAAGGGGGAAGGTGCGCTGCCGCCTGGCGCATTTCGCCGCGAGTAGTGTGCTGCCCTCTTCTCGCTGGAGGTGGAGAAGGAGAAAGGAAGAGGCGAGCAAAGGGGAAGGAGGGAGGAAGAAGAAGAATATTGCGGGTTTAGGTTAGATTTTTTGAGCGTTTAGAATAGGGAAAAGAAGAATGTAATCTCAACAGATTAATAAGAGATGAAAGGTTATGACGAATAAAATTGCGAGTGACTAGAATTTAAGTAAATTTGAATAAAATAGACTAATTTTAAAGAATTTTCAGGAAAATTGAATTGTTATTTATTAAAAATACTACATATATTAGGAATATCAGGTATTTTATAAAAGAGCAATTTGGACCACTTATTGTGGCGGACACCCACAAGCAAAGATTCTATAATTTAATTTATTTCAAAAACTAAGTCTTTCTTCTCTTTTTCTCTTTTTCTTCCTTCTTCCTTTTCTTTTTTTTTTTTTTTTTTTTTTTTTTTTTTTTTTTCTTTATGAAAAGTGGTGGAGGTGTGACTTTCATGATATGTTCTAAAGTTAGGACATGTTGTAACTTTTTTCATGAAAAGTTGCGAATAGTTTATGAAAATGTTAGACTTTTATGAAGAGTCTGCGACTTTACAGAATCGTTGTCCCTTTTTGAAGGTTGAACTGTTTCAAAGACTTGTGTCCTTCAATAAAGTCACATAATCATTTTTTTACAAGTTATCATTTGATTTGCTATAAATAGAGAATTACAATGTGCATCAATGGGATCGATTGTATCATTTAGTTTCATTCATGTTGCATATCTGGTATATTTTTGTACAATATTAGTTATGCTTATTTTATGATTGTTGTTTTTTATGTGAGTATATTGTTTAAACTTTGCCTTATTATGTTGATGTAAAGTTATGTTAAAAGTATTTGTTTAGTACAGATAATAACAAATGTTCAATGAATGTTTCAACGCAAGTTGTCTCTACTGAAATTGTTGGATGTTGGCTATTAAAAAAAGCCTTAATAAATCTCAAATTTCTTCATCAACAACGTTATTCCTCCGCACACATACCAAGGAATGTGATTTGTATGTTCTTAAGAAAATCCTCTTGAGAGTTAATAACGTTAGACATGCACATTTTTTTTTATTTTATGGTGTTATGTATTTTACTTAATATTTATCACTGGAATATGATTAATCTACGATTGTTGAAAGTGAGTGAAATGTTATTTTGAGATCTGTTATTCAAAAGATAGAATTTTTTCTGGCAGAATATGATTTGTTATCATCAGTGAATATAGCTCTAAAGTTACTCCCTTTAATGTAAGTTTTTCTCGCTATTATGTTGTTTACTTATAATTATATTGATTTTTTTGTATGTATATAATCTGACTATGATAACGATTTTAGTCCTCTTAATGTTTTCCTTATTTTTCCTTTTCATTCGGCTCTTCTAAAATTTTTTGTTGTAAGTTACGATTATTTTCGTCAAGATTAATTTGAAGAATATGAAACAAAACCTACTCTTAATAAAACTAATATCTTAATCTACAAAAGATATGTCTATTAATATAGATTAATGGGAAAAGAGTCTGATATACCCCTCAACTTTGTCATTTAGAGCTAATATACCCCTCTTTATAAAAGTGACTCATAGAGGCTTTACCGTTAGACAAACGACTCAACATAACCCCTGCCGTTACAAACTGACCACCTATACCCTGCAGTTACGGAAAGTTAAAAAAAATGGGTTTAAATTATATTTATACTTCTAATTTTTTTAAAAAAATATTTAGGGGTATATATGAATTCTTCTATCAAAGTTCAAGATATAATGTGTAATTTTTTTTCATAATAAATTATTTTTTGGAACTTTTTGATTTTAATATTTGATTTCTTATTTTCTATTTTGTTTTTCTGGCATTCTTATTTTAAAGAATAAAAAAATTAAACTATTTTTTTTGGGGAGATTGTAATTAATTTCGTATTCGAAGAAAAAAATTTTGTCATCTACAATACGTTTACAAGAATATTTGTGAAGCATAAATAAATTTGACTGGCAAAATAATAATTATAAATTAGTCTTAAAACCAAACAAAAAAATAAAAAAAAAATATGTTCGACGGAATTAAATTTACTAATATGGGATTTAGATTTTTTAGAAAAAATAATAAAAAAAAATTAGTTTAACATTATTTTATTTTTCCTTTCCGTGAGAGGAAAAGGCTATATGTGAGCCATTTGTTACAGTAGGGGTATATATGAGCTACTTCATAAACAAGGGGTATATCAGCTCTAAATAACAAAGTTGAGGGGTAATCAAACCTTTTCCCTAGTTTATTGTCCTTCATGTCTCAAGTCTTGTTGGCGTTTGATAGACGGTTAGACTCATTTTAATTGTTTTAATTTTCGAGAATATTTCTGTAACATGAATCTAAAATTCAATATTTTGATCTTATTTGTTACGTCCATTAATCCAACAAGCATACGTAAGAATTCATGAATAAGTCATAAAGTTTCATTTATAAAGAATCCGGAAGGGTCTTCCGCAGTTTAGTCAAACATGAATTTATATAAGGGTCAACAATATAATTTTGTTGTTGTTCCAAATTTATTTCTCCTTCTATAAGATTTCGTTAGAGTATTAAATTAATGATAACGAAGTGGTGAACATTTGACCTCAGACAAGTAGAATGTCTCTTAAAAAATTATTCATGTTGTTGCATTGTACATTTTTAAACGAACTCAACTTATATATAACTAATATTGATTATTGAAAATTTTCACATAAATATATTCACACACGGAGTTATTCTAACCATAAAATTATAAGATTCTATATTTTTCATGTACAAAAAAATAAATAGAAAAAGTGATGTTTAATCGCTACATAAAAACATCACTCAATTTTAACAAGACAATTATATCATCAAACATATAATATGATAAGTTATGTAAAAGATAAAAATAATTAGATTATCAAAATATCTTTAATCATTAATTATTTATTTACAATTCTTGAGTTATGAGATAATGTCAAGTCATTTAGTTTCTGTAACAATGTTCTAAGAACCTACAACAATTTACTTTTACTTCTTTATAAAAGCTATTATTAAAAAGGTTAGAAATATAACTTATGCCCGCGCGAAGCGCGGGTAAATTTCCTAGTTTTTATATAATTGAAAATTACTTAAATTTTAAAACATTTGAATGAAGTAATTATTTTGAAATTTATTAATAATTTTAAAATATTTTAATAATATTTACAATAATTTTATAAAGTAAACATACTTAATTATATAATTTTCATGCCAAGTCGACTATAATTATAAATTTAAAATAATTTTTAAAAATATGTATTTAATCGAATAGCAATCCTAAAAATGGTAAAATGTCGGTCAAAACTGGGCGTCAATAAATTGAAACAAAATATTTTATATAAGTACAATATTTTGTTTCAAATAATTTATTGTGGCTAAAAGGTTAATATTGCCACAATAATATTTATCGCATATCAGAAAGATATGATCAACTATAAAATTTTATCAAATCAATAAAGTTATAGCTACCTTAGACAATTACTGCAACAATTATTTATAATCATAGCAAAAATAATGAATTAGCTTCAGCAATTTGATATTTGTGGCTAAGAAATTAATGAATTTATAGATAGATATGGTGTTATGTATTTTAATTAATTTTATCACTGGATATTATGATTACTCTAATGATTGAAAGTTGATTGAAATGTTATTTTTGAGGTCTGTTATTTCAAAAGATAAGAACCTTTCTGGCTAGAATGATTTGTTATCATCAGTGAATATCCTCTAGTTTACTCCCTTTAATGTAAGTTTTTCTCGCTATTATGTTGTTTACTTATAATTATATTGATTTTTTTGTATGTATATAATCTTACTATGATAACGATTTTAGTCCTCTTAATGTTTTCCTTATTTTTCCTTTTCATTCGGCTCTTCTAAAAAAAATTTGTTGTAAGTTACGATTATTTTCGTCAAGATTAATTTGAAGAATATGAAACAAAACCTACTCTAAATAAAACTAATATTTTAATCTACAAAAGATATGTCTATTAATATAGATTTATTGTCCTTCATGTCTCAAGTCATTGTTGAGCGTTTGATATCAAGGTTAGACTCATTCTTAATTTTTTTAATTTTCGAGAATATTTATTTAACATGAATCTAAAATCCAACATTTTGATCTATTTGTACTTTCATAATCCAACAAGCATACGTAAGAATTCATGAATAAGTCATAAGTTTCATTTATAAATAATCCGGAAGGGTCTTCCACAGTTTAGTGAAACATGAATTTATATAAGGGTCAACATTATAATTTTGTTGTTGTTCCAAATTTATTTCTTCTTCTATAAGTTTTCGTTAGAGTATTAAATTAATGATAACGAAGTGGTGAACATTTGACCTCAGACAAGTAGAATGTCTCTTAAAAAATTATTTATGTTGTTGCATTGTACATTTTTAAACGATCTCAACTTATATATAACTAATATTGATTATCGAAAATTTTCACATTAATATATTCACACACGGAGTTATTCTAACCATAAAATTATAAGATTCTATATTTTTCATGTACAAAAACATAAATAGAAAAAGTGATGTTTAATCTCTACATAAAAACATCTCTCAATTTTAACAAGACAATTATATCATCAAACATATAATATGATAAGTTATGTAAAAGATAAAAATAATTAGATTATCAAAATATCTTTAATCATTAATTATCTATTTACAATAATTATTTTGAAATTTATTAATAGTTTTAAAATATTTTAATAATATTTACAATAATTTTATAAAGTAAACATACTTAATTATATAATTTTCATGCAAAGTCGACTAAAATTATAAATTTAAAATCAAGTTTTAAAAATATGTATTTAATTGAATAGCAATCCTATAAATGGTAAAATGTCGGTCAAAACTGGGCGTCAACAAATTGAAGCAAAATATTTTATATAGCTACAATATTTTGTTTCAAATAATTTATTGTGGCTAAAAGGTTAATATTGCCACAATAATATTTATCGCATATCAGAAAGATATGATCAACTATAAAATTTTATCAAAGCAATAAAGTTATAGCTACCTTAGACAATTACTGCCACAATTATTTATAATCATAGCAAAAATAATGAATTAGCTTCAGCAATTTGATATTTGTGGCTAAGAAATTAATGAATTTATAGATAGATATGGTGTTCAAAATTTCGTGTCTATTAATACGTAAAAGCTATGATTTTTGAATTCATAGCTTAAATTTTATAGCTATAGATATATTATTGTAGAAATCTCACGTAGCTATGGAGAAATCGAGGATGCATTGATGAAAATAATGTTGAGTCACAAGCTCCTCATATAGGAGAAGAGTCATATTCTAGTTATACTATGAATCCTACTACAACACAATTGTTTACATGAGTAGTATTGTATTATAACTCAAATACCTTATCCTTGTTGACTCCTACAATATACAGTAGCTTAGTCGTACATAACTTAGGATTTAGTAGTCTAGTCCTAGTATGACTCCAACTCTAAATTGTTAGCCTGCTTCAATGAATCTGCCTATTTAACATGTTCATCGATCTACTATTCCTTCGACATGTTCCATCAGTCTTCAAATTTCCTACAACACTTCCCCTCTTGCTAGTGATTGGAGGAACTGTAGCTCCTAACTTACTGCGAAATCAAAGAAAACCTGCTTTCTTAAGACTTTGGTATGAATATCAACTAGTTGACCTTAAACTTCACAAACTGAGTAAGAAGTTGTCTCATGGCCACTTTCTCATGAAAAAAATGACAGTCCATTAATAAATGTTTGTATCTAGCATGCATAACTAGAATAATCGTCATGTACAAGGCACTCATGTTATAATAACAATACAACGTAGGAATAGATCGAAGGAACACTACAAGGTAATGCAGAGATACAAATCAAGTCATTTTCTACGGTATCATGGAGCTAGGCTAGGTGCCTCTATACTCAGCTCAGCACTCGATCGGGTACTAAAGTATATTGCTTTGGAGGTCAAAAAATAAAATTTGCACCTAGGTAGATGTTATAGCCTGTAATTGATCTCCTAATAGTGGTACAACCTCCCCAATCAGAATCTGAGTAGCCATACCACATATAAGGTGATTGAGAAATAATTCTTAAGCCAAAGTGTAGAGTACCTTTAATTTACGAAGCCGTTTACCCCTTCAATCTGTTTAATGTTTGGACTTTGCAGAAACTGGCTTGCTAAATTTATAGCATGACTGATATCAGGTTTTGTGAGGGTCAAATACTGAAGATCCCTACTATGATTTTGTACAAAGACTGGCATCTACAAGACTGCCTACAGCTTCATGGAACTTGCTTTTGAGACACAGAATGGCTACCGCTTGCCAAAGTATCTCGTTCTGGCCAACAGGTCAAGCAAACATACTTACCTAGAAAGAAATGTAAAGGGTCAAAGATCTTCATATCAAACATCTTCCAAAGTTGTAGAAAACAAACTCTGAGACACGAGATAGAATTACTGCATTGACAATAATATCATCCACATATAACAAGAAAAATATTTTTCCTTATGAGTTGCATTGTTCCCTTTGACCTGTTCCCTCAGCATATGGTTCCTTCGACATGTTCCATCATTTTCAATTTCCTTCAACAATTTTGTTTAGGGAAGTTACTTTTTTTATATGAGGAAGTTGTATTTATATAATTCAATCTTCATACAGCTAAAATATTATTATCTAATTAGAAATATTTTTTAAAAGAAGTTTTAAATTAATTTTTCCAACAAAAAAATATAATTTTAACTTGGAGGAAAGTTTTGGAAAATGTTTTCCTTAAATTTTGAAGGGAAGTCATTTTCCTTAATTTTGAGGAAAATAAGTTGATTTGCGAAATATTTTTCAAAACTTTTAACCCAACCAAACATGAAAAATTGAAAAATATTTTTCAAAAAATGTTTTCCTTCAAACCAAACACATGATAAGATGTGACGAGAACAGTCGGAGCGGGCTTATATAAAAGGGCCTGTACTGATAGGATTGTACATTTTTTAATATGAGGAAGATGTATTTATAATTTGATATTAATTCATCTTTTTTTAGATAGGAAAATACTATAGAAGGTCAAGATGGTAATTCAATGGTTAAGATTAGAGCTTTCCACCTTAAAATTTCTTCATATAAAACTATTAACACTAGAAGGAGCTTTTCCATCTTTTCCCTCGTGAAAATATAATCATCATCAACAGCATACCTAGTGAAATCCACTTAGTAGAGTATGAAGAATGTGGAGAGTAAGCAAATCTTACCACTATTTCGTGGAGTTAAAGAGGTTGTTTATGAAATGGAGGAATCAAAACCTCATAAAGAGAATCAGTTTCGATAAATCTATACTTTGTAGAGAAGCACTTAGATAGGGAACTCAAAGATACTAAGATAAATAGCAAGATGCACTTGTCAACAATCATCAAAATTATAAGGAGAATGACCTAAGACGCTCTAATGAAGGACATTAGTACACAGTGGGGAAAACATGGATACTTATTAATCTAAGATTTAAAGCTCACAGATTAATTAAAAGTTAAACAACACACAAAAAAAAGCTTTCAAATGATGCCTTTTTTTAGGCAAACAACTATATACGTAAAAAGGGGTTGTAGATACACAAAATATAAGCTGAAAAAACGAAGTTTTTAATAATCAAGTGACAATCTTGCAAAAGTTCTACTCCTACTACATACACATTAATCCCAAATAGTTTAGGTAGATCATAACAACAACAACAACAAAGATACCCAGTAAAATCTCGCAAGCTGGGATAAAGTATAAACATATCTTACCCCCGACTTGTTGATAAACAACTCTGCATAAATAAAGCACGCCAAATAGTTTGAATAAGGAATACACATATGGAAAAAATAACAATAACGAAATAATGTGAAACAAACAACTAAATAGATGGGGTAGACCATAGGAGTACAAAATCTTCTCTGCTATATTTCATTCCAATGCTAAATACAACAAATGACAAAATGAAATTATACATACAACAAATAACAAAATGAAATTCCTTCGACATTGCTCCATCGTGATATGTTTCCTTCGACAGTTATCCATCAGTATATTGTTCCTTCGAATGTCTATCCGTTTTCAAGTTTTCAGGGAAATTACATTTTATGTGGGAAAGTGTATTATATATTCAATCTTCATATAGCTAAAAGATTATTTTTAAGAAGTCAAAATATAATACAAAAAAAAAAAAATTAACTGGGAGGAAAGTTGTTGGAAAATGTTTTCCTTTAATTTTGAAGGGAAGTCATTTTACTTAATTTTGAGAGATAATAAATTGATTTGCAAAATATTTTCAAAACTTTTAACAAACCACACATGAGAAAATGAAAAATTATTTTAAGTTAAAAAGTTTTCTTATACAAAACAGGATAATTGTTTACTAGAACCATGTCAGAGGTTGCTTATATAAAAGGAGTACTAATAATGTGAATTGTACAAAATATAATGTAAGCAAAAAAAATTGATCTCTATGGTAATTTTTTTGAGGATTAGAAATACATGAATCTTGTGCAAGAAAAGTGTATGCTGAGGTTGAAGAGGAAGCGATGAAAGATTATTATGTATGCTTATCGCATTCTTTAAGCTCATGTTCTCAATGGCATATCTATGCTTATCGTATTCTTTAAGCTTATGTTGTTTCAGTTTTAGTTTGAAAATTTCATTAACATTTGAGTTTTGATTTTGTTCTAATCGCACCGAATTCAAATTTAGGTATCCAATTTTTGCTATATATGGATTAATGCTTCTTATTATTCGTATCTTTTGTCATTCCTCTTTACATAGTAAGCGCTTTGAATTGTATACATTACACATTGTGAAAAGATATTTGATTTGAGCTAAGTTCTTGGAAATCGCTCATGATTAATTAATTTATAGTATTATTTATGTATTAATTTTAGGGGAAAAGGGTATGATATACCCCTCAACTTTGTCATTTAGAGATGATATATCCCTCGTTATAAAAGTGGCTCATATATGCCCTTACCGTTTTATACAAACGGCCACATATACCCTGCCAGTACACAAGGCTCACTTATTACACTTCATTTAACGGAAGTTAAAAAATTAGTGTAAATTTAGTATTTGTTACTTTTGTTTTTTTAAAATAAATTATTTAGGGGTATATATGGATTCTTCTATCAAAGTTCAAGTATATTTAATTTTTTTCATACATAAATTATTCTTTTATTATAGATTATTTGGTTTCTTATTCTTATTTTTTTAGGTCTTTTCCTTAGTTTAAAGAGAAACAAATTAATCTATTTGTTTGTGTGTATTGTAATAATTTCGTATCGAAGAAAAAATTGTCATCTACAATAAGTTTTACAGATATTAGTGAAACATTAAATAATTTGAAGATCAAAATAATAATTATAAATTAGGTCATTCCCCTTTGAAAAAAAGGGTCAAAAAATCAGCGTTTTACGAGGATGGAATTTACTCATATGAGATTATATTTTTAGAAAAAAATATCATAAAAAAAATTTAGATTTAAATTATATCTTTTCATTTCGTTAGAGGAAAAAAGATATGTGAGTCATTTGTTCTATAAGTAGGGTTATATAGGAGCCACTTTTATAACGAGAGGTATATCAGCTATAAAATGCCCCAAAGTTAGTAAGGGATATATCAGACCTTTTTCCCTTAATTTTCACGAAATATTTTGCAAGGACTTTAGTTTCTATATTTAGAAAATTTACACTTTGTTTGATCATTTCCTGCTACAGTTCATCTAATTAAATTAGAAAATTACGACTCTCAGCTTATATTCAATTGATATTGATCAAAGATAACTGCTTCTTATAAATGTATGGCTGAGTTTATCCAATAGTTTGAATTTTCTTTACATCATTTCATCTTTTTGAATAAAAATTTGACACTATGCACAAACTTATTGTTGGGTCCGTGTTGGCACGGGCCATACCCGATCTAGTAAATAATCAAAACAAAGTTTATCTTTCATATAATAATTAGAAAAAAGTTGTTCCTCCACTTAGAAATGAATCCCAGCAAAAAATAGAATGACTTTGATCAAACAAGAATGAATCATAGTCGGTCCTAAAAGAGGGAACAAAAAAATTGAGTTAACACAAATATAATTTGGTCTACAAATAAATAATGAATATCAAATTATTATATCAAATAATATTAACAATAATAGTACGTAAACTGATATATTCGTGTATGATTTTACCATTTCGTTGTATTGCTAACATATAACATCTTCTTACATGAACATGATCAAGAAGATAGATTTACGATAAAGCGAGAAGAAATATTTTTTCACAGACTCGACATTCAATTAAATTAGTATAAGTCACAGTTATATTTTTCGTAACCAAACTAAATCATATATTAATTAAAGTGGGAAGCACCTATCTTCAGAGTTGGATTACCACTTTTCCCTTCCAAACAATCAAAGTTAAATTAAGGGATGATGCACAAGTACCCCCTCAACCTATGCCCGAAATCTCATAAACACACTTATACTATACTAAGGTCTTATTACACCCCTGAACTTATTTTATAAGTAAGTTTCTACCTTTTTTTAGCCTACGTAATTTGCTTACCGCTTCCTTTCATGTTGATCAAAATAATACCTTTACCTTTTACATCAACTAAGGCTCCATTCCCATTCTCACTTCAGTACTGATGCCATTTAATTGGAGGAAAAATTTTCATGTCCAGAATGTGATTAATATTACCCACTATCGAACATAATATTCAGTGCTTTTTATTGAACATCAGATTTCGAAGCAAAGCAAGGTTTTTTTTCCTTTTCTTCCTCCTGTTTTTCATAAAAATTTGCTTGCTCGCGTTTCTTGTGCCAACAATCTTTTTCAACGTGGCCAAAGTTTTTACAAAATTTACATTGCGGTTTGCCTATGTGCCAACATTTTTCTGCTTTGTGATTAGTCTTTTTGCAAACTTTAAAAAAAAACTAGAGTTTTTTTCACCTTTTTCTTCAACCTTTTGGGAAGAACCATCATGATTTTGCTTTTTTTTTTGCTTGTAGTTCTTCTTTTGTTGATTTTTTGAGAAATTTTGAGAATTCTCATTTTTTTAGACCGGAAAGTCGTCTCTTTGGGTTGATCTTCACGAAAAAATCTTCGCTTCTCGTATGCACCAAATGATCCAACTAGCTCTTTGATGGAAAGCTTAGAAAGATCTTTCGTCTCCTCATTTATAGTAATAATGTACTCATACTTTTCTGTAACACCAATAAAAATATTTTTCACAACTTGTTGGTCAAAACGGTATCACCAGATTCTCATTCATTAACAATATCATGACTATTGTGCACAGTTCATCAATTTTTTTTCAGACTCTATCCTCTTCTAAAATTTTGAAATCTCTTTTAAGAAGTTTTGAAGATTTATAGTGCTCAACGCCCTACCTTCTACGTACCCTACACACTGGCATCACGACGCATTTCACATCACATACCATTTCTACTAAGGCTGTCTCTTCCGTACCTTTTCGTCACCATACACCTCAGTTTCAAGAGAATCCCAACATTCCTTTTGCAGTATCACAAGTAGCTATTTTTGCAAGATATGCTCTTGAGACTCCCATTTGGATTTTGTTCAAGGATTTTGCATCTTGACGATACTTAGCCTCAAGATTTTTCAATTCTGCTGTTGTAAGATCAACATCATTGTCTGGATCTTCAAAGCCAATTGCAACAATAGTCCAAAAACCTTCAGCTTCAATTTTCATTCTTATCTTCCAGTATTGAAAATCAATTCCATCAAAAAATGGAGTAAGAACAATTGAAGGAAATAATAATTTGTAGGAAATATGGAAAGGAAATAGCATCTTTAGAGAATGCTCAAGTTTATCATATGCTACTTAAGACCACTTAAGATGATTACAATTATCAACTACAACATACCTTATATACCAAAAATAGAACAAAAAGTCTTGCACAAAAACTACTACATTTAGTCACATTTACGATACAGTACTACGAAATTCTAAAGAGACTTCTTGCAAAAACTAGAGACTATTTCGAAAGACTAAAACATTAGAGACACCTGCAGCTTTCTTCACTCCAACAAAAATTTGCATAGAAAATACATACATACAACAAATAGATGTACAAATCCGACACATAATTCGCAACTCTGTCCTGTGATGTCATCAACTTCCTCACCACATTCCGCAAGTGGATTGCATCACCATCTGTCTGTTACCAAGAAACCAGTCATTCATTGATCAGAGTGCATAAGCCAAGCAACTATAGGCACTCCCATAGTGATACTCTTAATGAGAGAATTCTGTCCGCAATGACTCATCACTCATGAACTCATCCACAAATATTTAGAAACTAAAACATAAATGAACCAAGGAACACTATATATGAAATGCATCAAATCACTACAAAATTATGAGGATACCTTTGTTGACACTGGACCATATTTTCTACGTGTGCATCAGTTCCCAAAAGTGTAAAATTATATGAGCAAGTTTATAACAACTTGAAAACTACAATGAGTCCAAACTAAAAAATATACATAAATCTTAACTATAGACCAAAACAATGTAAGATCAAATAGAATTAATGTAAACTGATTTTCCATAAATACTAACTCAACGAATGGCATGACTTGTGGACAAGTGAGTACCATATATCGATGAGCTTGACGTTTCAAGTATTAACGTATACTCTGCGCTACATCTTCTAGTGATGTAGGTTCAGGTTTTAAGCTTCGAGATCACGTTTAGATCGGTTCCAGATCTTCATTTCAATAGTTAAAGTGGTGAGTCCTCATTCTTCGAGCACAAAGTGACATGATTATTTCCCTTCGTTTTTAATTTTTAGTTTCAGACTAGCTGGGGCATGTCCTAGCGTTTCTAGTAAGTTAGGCTTGTTTTAGACATAGCTAGATTTAGGTTTATTTCATTTGATCTTGACTTTAAGTTGTTTTAAAACTCTCAGTTTTCTTATATATTCAGTTTTAGAATGGGTATTCCCAATAATTTTCAGTTTTCATTAAGCTGACGCTTAGTATTATTTCATTTCAGTTATCATAGTATGCTTATGTATACCAACAAAGTTAGCTTGGGATCACTTGTGATCTTAGGGCGGGTGCGCGTCTCGGTGGTAGATCAACATCATAACTATGCTACCAGTGAACAACTCCAACATAACTTTTTATTTCACTTTGGTTAGATTGTTACCCTGTTAAGGAAGTTTTACTTAAACTAATGATTCAAAGTTCATCTTCCTTATATAAAAAAAAAAGTTGATTTGCCTTAATTTAGAATGATAAGCCATCCAAAATTTGAAGGGAGAAACACCCTGAATAGGAGCATTTTCCTTGAAAGAAAATTTTTAAACAAACTGAAAATTCAAAGTAAGGTGGTGATTTTCTGATTGAACTAAAATGAATTATAGACGGTCCTAAAGAGGTAACAAAAAAATTGACTTAACACAAATTTAAATTTGTCAGAAAAAATAATGAATATCAAAATAAGACTACTAACTAACATATTCATTCATGATTTTAAAACATTTCGTGGTATTGTTAAAATATAACATTGTCTTCCATAGACTTGATCAAAATGATAAAGTAGTGTGTGGTACTATATAAAGAGATATTTTGCCACACACTTTTTACATGCAATTAAATTAGTATTAGTATATATTATTTTTTCTCTTAAGTAACCTGAATCATATATTAATTCAATTTAGTTGAGAGAAACATAACGATGATTTACACTAATTTAATTGCATTGAGTGTGTAGCAAATTATTTCCTCTTGTTGACACTACTCTATCATTTCGATCAAGTTCATGGAAGAGAAGGTTATATGCTAGCAATACAAGGGAAAGGTAAAATTACACATGAACATATTAGTTTTTATATTATTACTATATAATATTCATTATTTATTTTCCAACCAATTCAATTATATTTATTTAAGGTCGGTTCTTTTTCTTATACCACCATCCGTTAGGACCAAACTATGATTCATTCTTGTTCGTTCAAAAAATCACGATCTTTATAGGAGAAAGAGAAACTTTGAATTTTTAGAGGAGGTACTGACAAAGCTCAACTATCATTATGAACTTAATTATAACTCTTATAAGCAAAAGAGTTCATTGTTTATCTTGGACAAAATAACATAAGACTAATTGTCATCTTTGAACATAGAGTTAAAGGAACAAAATGCTAAAGAAGTAGTTGCTAAATTTTGCAGGAATAGTATTAGTTTCATAACTATACTACCAGTGAACAACTCCTACGTAACTCCTTTTTCACTCTTGTTAGATAGCTGCCCTGGTAAGGAAGTTTTACTTTAACTAATAATTCAAAGTCCATCTTCCTCGTATAAAAAATGTTAATGTTGCATCGATTTAGAATGAATCACCATGTAAAAAAAATATAATGGGAAATACCTATTGAATCGTTTTTTCCCTTGGTACGTTTGAACAAACTAAAAATTCAAAATTCTTATTAAGATTGTGATTTTCTGATCGAACAAAAATGAATCACAGTCGATCCTAAAGAGTTAACAAAAAAATTGACTTAACCCAAATATAAATTTGTCGACGAATAAATAATGAATATCAAATAATAATACTATATAAACTAACATATTCATGCATTATTTTTTAGCATTTAGTAGTATTGTTAGCACATAACATTTTCTTCCATAAACTTGATCAAAATGATGGAGTAATGGTAAAGCGTAAAGAAATATTTGGTCACACACTTGGCATGCAATTAAATTAGTATAAGTATACGTTATTTTCCTCTTAAATAAGTTAAATCATATATCAATTTAACATAGTTAAGAGAAACATAACGGTAATTTATACTAATTCAATTGCATGTTGAGTGTGTGACAAAATATTTCCTCATGCTGCACCAATATTGCATCATTTCGATCAAGTTCATAAAACAAAAGGTCTATGCTAGCAATACAAATATGTCACAAAGCACTGTCTATCCAGTAAACTTGGGAGAGCTGACGGAAATCATGTGCTGCAACAACTTATCTTAGGCTGCCTTTAGGTGCGAATTTAAAAGCTAATGATATATGATTGGGAATGATTGAGAAATTTGAAAAAATACCCGCAACATGTAAAATGCAATATCTTTCTTTTGGAGAAGAGTTATATTGATCAATAGTGTAATGGATAGCATCCGTACATATAATATGTCCCTTTTTACCTATTCCAGCAAAAGTTCTCGAAAAGCTCGATAGCATGAGAAGAAATTTTCTATGCGAAAGAAACCGCAAGAATCATAAGCTTCACTAGGTTAAATGAGCAAAAGTGACACAACTGAAATCTCTAGGAGGTTTGGGTATTAAAGATCTTGTAGCTCACAAATAAAAGCATGATGATGAAATGGTTATGGAGGTACGGAACTAAAGACATTGGATTGTGGGAAGAGGTGATCAAATCTAAACATGGTGAGCTTACTCACTAGTCCATAAATGTCCTCAACAGATGCATATGGAGTTGGTCTATGGAAAAGCATCGGTAAACTTTGGACAGATTTGGCAGGGAACGTAACATTTTATAGTTGACAATGTATCTCACACTCAACTTTTGGACGGACATATGTTGGGAGACACAACTTTGGGTGCGGACATTTCAATTTCCACCTCCTTGCAAACTGATCCAATTCACCATAGCAATCCAACAGAGCAGATAACATTTAGGATAAAAGGTTCAGGAGAAACCTAAATGACTGGGAACTTAATGATCCCTAGTGCTATCTTTTGGTGTCAATATTTAGTGTTTATTGACAGAGAGGAACAAAAGATGTTTTGATGGATTTTAAACTTCTAGAGATCTATGAGAGGCAGATGTCTAGTTAGCCTTTTTAGTTGGTCCAAACTGACCCTGACAACTAATTTAGAACTCTTCTTGGATTTTGTTAGCTCTATAGCTTAGAAAGAGGCTAAAAATCCTTTTTTTTTGTGAAAGAAAAATCAGTCATGTGACATTGGATAGATTTTGGAGACAAAATTGAGTTACAAGGCGTCCAAGAAGAGATATCAATGTAACGACATGTCCCATCATTATGGTCTCGTTAGAGGTACTGACCAACCTCAACTACATTATGAAGTTAATTACTTGGAACATTAGAGACCCATGAAACACACGTACTCAAAAATGAACTCATATAACGCACGTGTTAAAAAACTGGAAAGTCATATAAGCAAAAAGAGTTTATTGCTTATCTTGGACAAAATGACATACGGCTTATTGCCTTCTTTGAATATAGAGTTAAGGAACATAATGCAAAAGAAGTAGTTGCTAAATTTGGTAGGAAATAGTAATGGTGTCATAACTATGCTATCAGTGAACAACTCCAATAAAACTTTTGATTTCACTCTGAATAGATCGCTACCCTGGTAATGAAGTTTTACTTTAAACTAATAATTTAAAGTTCATCTTCCTCATATAAAAAAGTTGATTTGCCTCAAAGATAGAAGGGAGAAACACCCTAGATAGGAGTTATTTACCTTATAAGAGAGTTTTTAAACAAACTAAAAATTCAAGCAGAAAATCACCATTTTTATAGGAGAAAGAGGAACTTTGAATTTTTAATTTGTTTAAAAACTCCCTTACAAGAGCAAGCGCTCTATCTAGGGTGTTTCACTCTTTTTATTTTGAGTGACAATTCATTCTAATCTACTAGCTTATTACATTTTTTAATATTGAAGGACCCTGTTTTATGGATTTATTATATTTTAATCATAATTCACTTATAGATAATTCCCACCTATTAAATATTTAATTAAATTCTTAATATAGTAGATGGGCAAGATGGTAGTTCAATTTTTAAGATTAGAGCTTTCCAGCTTAAAATTTATTTATATAAAACTGCCACACTAGAAGGAGCTTTTCCATCTTTTCCCTCGTAAAAATATAATCATCATCAACAACATACCTAATGGAATCTCACTTAGTAGAGTATGAAGAATGTAGAGAGTATGTGAATCTTACCACTATTTCATGAAAATTAAGAGGTTGTGTACGAAAGACCTTCGGCTCAAGGACATCAATCCAACTAAAAATAAGAAGGAAACTCTGAATTAAAACATAGCCGAGATGGAAGATGAAAGTGAAAGATAAATTTAGAAATTTTGGAGACAAAATTGAGTGACAATCTAAGGTGTCCAAGAAGGACTATACTCAAGTGTTAGACTTTGAAGTATGCATAGGTATATCTTAGAGTTTCATGATAGATCAAAGCATCATATTTGGTTCCAAAAGGCGGGTTGGTTCATTCAATCCCACAAAAATCTCTCAAACTTTTGTGCTGATTTCTATCCATATGGCATTTAGAGGAATTAAAACCTCATAAACAAAATCAGTTTCGATAAATCTATACTTTGTAAAGAAGCACTTAGATAGGGAACTCAAAGATACTAATATAAATAGCAAAATGCACTTGTCAACAATCATCAAAATTTTAAGTAAAATCACCTAAGATGTTGTAATGAATCGACTTAGTACACATTGGAAACATAGATTACTTTATTAATCCAAAAGGGGTTGTAGCTATAAAAAAATATAATCTGAAAAAACGAAATTTTTATTAATCAAGTGACTATTTTGGAAAAAGTTCTACTCCTACTATATATACATATTAATCCCAAATAGTTTGGGTATACCATAATAATAACAACAACAACAACAACAACGATATCCAGTAAAATCTCACAAGCTGGGATAAAGTATAAACATATCTGACCCCCGACTTGTTGATGAACAACTCAGCATAAATAAAGCATGCCAAATAGTTTGAAAAAGGAATACACATATAGGAAAAATAACAATAACGATGTAACAAACAACTGAATAGATGGGGTAGACCATAGGAGTACTAAATCCTCTCCGCTATGTTTCATTCCAATACTGAATACAACAAATAACAAAATAAAATCATACATACAACAAATATTTTTCAAGAATTACCATGTGTGGTTTGTGATGCTTACTTGGTTAAGACATGGAGACTGACCGTTTCTCCCTCGCTTGTCTGAGAACAACAAAAGACTCCTATATAAGTTATAGAGAGATTAGTTATTACCATATATATAAGCATTATTTCTTCAAGAGTTGCATTATTTAGAGGACATTTGTCTTGTCTGTCAGATGCTAGTAAGGCCCTGGAATAACCTAATAAGTACTGAGGCGGGCTGGAAATGCAAATTGCATTTAGGTTTAGTATGAAAATGTATGATTTACAGGTTAGGGTTTCTAAATTCATTTGTGCTTAATAGATTTTGTGCTCTTTATTTGAAAAAATATCACCACAAGAACAAACAAGCAACAATAGAGAAATCACAGCCTACACTAGTTTTCTAAGAATCAACGAGATGGAGCTACCCAAATAACTCAGAATATCTTAAAATCCAGAAGTATATAAGAAAAAGATGAAATTAACAAACGAAACTTACCTGGACGGATTTGTTAAAGATCTGTCTCAAAACATCGAAATGCTCGACGGAGTATATTGTCTGTCCTCGTCGCAAAAGAGGAGAATCATCGAATTGCTACTGGTCGGAGCTGGCTTTCGCAGATGCTCGCCTGAGATTGAGATGAGGCAGCGTCTAGTTGCTGTTGCTGGCATTGGCTTGTTGCTGCTGGCCGCTGTTCTTCGCCGGAGCCTGCTGCCTGGTGGTCCTGCAAAGAGATAGAGAAAAAAAAAGAACAAGGAGAAGAGGAGGGAGGAGAGATCTGAGAGGGAAGGAGAAAAGGGGGAAGGGGCGGCGCCACCTGGTGCATCTCACCGGAGTTTCGCTGCCCTCTCTCACTAATCGCCGCTGGTCGGAGCCTGCTGCCTGGTGGTCCTGCAAAGAGAGAGAAAAAAAAAAAGAACAAGGAGAAGAGGAGGGAGGAGAAATCTAAGAGGAAAGGAGAAAAGGGGGAAGGGGCGGCGCCGCATGGCGCATATCGCCGGAGTTTCGCTGCCCTCTCTCACTAATCGCCGCTGGTCGGAGCTGCGTGGCAGCTCGCTGGAGAGGAGAAGAGGAAGAGAAGAGCGAAGAGGAAGGCAGGGAGGAGAGAGAATAAGAAGACTAGGGTTTAGGTTTAGATTTTTTGATAGTTAAAATAGGGGGAAAAAATTAATCTCAACCATTGATTTCATAAGAGATGAAGGGCTAGGATTTTTGAATAAATTGGAGTGACTACAATTGAAATAAATTGGAATAAAAGACAAACTTTTAAATAATTTTGAAAAAAAATTAGAAATTGTTATTTAATTAAAATACTATATAATAAAGTATCATATATTTATATTAAAGAGAACCTTAGGACCGTCTACGTGGCGACACCACAAGAAAGGATTCTCTTTAATTTATTTTATTTCCAAAACTAGGTTTCCTCTTTCATGAAAAGTTGCGACTTTTATGAAATGTTGAAATTTTTATCATGAAAAGTTGCGACTTTTACGAAATGTTGTTTCCTTTCTGAAAGGTTGTAACTTTTCCAAAGAATTGTGTCATTTCCGATAAGACACACTAATCATTTTTTATAAGTAGCATTTGTTGTCTATAAATAAAGAACTACAATGGGCTTGCTTTGTATCATTATGTTTTATTTCAATGTTGCATATCCTGGTATACTTTTTACAATTATTAGTTTATGCTTATTTTATTGGTTGTTGTTTTTGAGTATATGCTTTAAACTTTGTTATTTATGTTTATGTAAAGCTATTATTATAAGTATTTGTTAGTAGAAATTAAATAACAAATGTCAATTGAATATTCAAGCAAGTTTTCTCTACTGAAATTGTTGATGTGCATTTAAAAAGACTTTCAAATCTCAGATCTCTTCATCAACAACGTTATTCCTTCACATACAAGGATGTGATTTTGTGTCCTTCAGAAAATCCTCTGAGAGTTAATAACTACGCATGCCCATATTTTTTTTATTTTTATGTTGTTATTTACTTATACCTAATTTTATGGGAAATGCACAAGTACCCCCTCAACCTATGCCTGAAATCTCAGAGACACGTTTATATTATACTAAGGTCCTATTACCCCCCTGAGCCTATTTTATAAATAATTTTATACCCCTTTTCAGCCTACGTGGCACTAGCTTGAAAGAAAAAGCCAACCAGCGTAGGGCCCACAAGATAGTGCCACGAAGGCCGAAAAAGGGTAGAAAATTATTAATTAAAAATAGATCAGGGGGGTTAATAGGACCTTTTTTTTAGTTAATTATAAAAACGTGGTCTCTAGGGATTTCAGGCATAGATTGAGGGGGTAACTTGGCATTATCCCTAAATTTTATCACTTGATATATTGATTACTTTAAGGATTGAAAGTTGTTGAATGTAGTCAGTTCTTTACGGTATGTTATTTCTAAAAGATAAGAACTTTTTCTGGTTAGAATGATTTGTTATCATGCAAATGAATATTCTATAGTTTGCTCCCTTTAATGTATGTTTTTATCGCTATTATGTTGTCTCCTTACAATTTATATGATTATTTGGTGTAGTATTTATATTCTGACTATGATTGTAGTCACTTTTTAATGTTTCCTTATTTTGTCCTTTTAATTTGTCTCTTCAAATATTTTTGTTGTGAGTTACGACTATTTCAGTCAACTAATTGGAAAAAGAATATGAAACAAAACCTTACTCTAAATAAAAGTAATATTTTTAATCTACAAAAGATAATGTCCTATTAATATAGATTTGTTGTCCTTCATGTCCACAAGGAGTGTTGAGCTGGTCGAAATTAATCAGGGTAGACTCATTTTATTTTTTAATGTTCAAGAATGTTTCTTTAACATTGAGGTCTACAATACCAACATCTTATTTATGTGTACTTTATAATGTAACAATTATAAATAAATATTACTACAAAGTCGTAAATTGCCAATTGATGAGAATCCGGAATGGCTTCAGAGTTTAATAAGAATGAATTTCTATAAGGGCAACAAATATTAATTTGTTGTTGTTCAAAATATATTTTTTTTAGAATAGCAAAGTAATAATAACAAAAGTGGACAAAATTTGACCCAAAAACAAGTATATGTCTCTAAAAAAAAATAGTATGTTATCTTATTGCGGTGTATAGTTTTTAACGGACATAAAAAAAATTTTATTTATAAATAATCTTGATAATAAAAAACCAATAGCATATTTTTTTACACATGGGTTATGATAACCATGAAGAAGTATCATTATTCTATTATTTTCATGTATATAAAAAAGTTATTATTAATCGCTACATAAAAGTATTACTCAACTTTTACAAGAATATTATATCATCAAACATATAATATGATAATTATGTAAAATATCAAAATAATTAGATATCAAGATATTTTTAATCATTAATTGTATATATAAATTTTTTGAGACATGAAATAATGTAAAATCGTGTAATTTGTCTATAAATGTTCTAAAAACTTACGAAAAATTACTTTTTTTTTTCTTATAAGAGTCGATCATTTGTAAAGTTGTTCAAAAGGTTAGAAAGATTTCTTATGCCGTACTAAGCGTGGGTAAATTACCTAGTTAGTTTATATTTTATTACTATTTGATATAATGATTTTATTACTAAAAACACACTATATATATTGACATTTTTCATGTCTCAATGGATTATATGTCGGATTTATACTACTATTCATCTTTTGATGTCTCAATGGATTCCATGTCTATTAAATAAGATATTAGGTAAATACTAATATTACTACCAGATACAAAGACGATAAGCAGAAGAGACTAGCCTCTGCGTCTCCCACATAAATGTATGACAATACTAAGCTACCTACTATTCCACTACCCTAATCTTAGACCACCAAACCTTCTTATCTAGGGTCATAATTAAGCCAAATTGAGTTAATGAACAAAATCTCAAATTGTGCACTACTATAATCATCTACTCGAGTAATTGTCTACAGAAAGAATACTAACCCCATCTTTTTCCTATGAGGTCTCAGTCCCAAATTCTGGCCTCGATTCAACGCTTTCCCTATGCCATGTGAGAATAACCTATCAAACAAACACATCATTTGTAAAACTGGTTTTGCTGCGGGCATCTATCATACCTATTCAAATAAGTTTTAAACTTGCACATATATAACCAATTACTTATTAGTTAAACATATTATCAACGCAAGAATTAGTGGATGCAGTCACCATCTCCTCGCGTTTCTGCCACTCCCTTACAATCAGGCCTACTTTTAACATGTCTGCTACCAAGAAAGCAGTCATTGATTGATCAGAGTGCCTAATCCAAGCAGCTATAGGCACTCCCACAGTAATATTCTTAATGCAAGAATTCCGTCTAGATGACTCATCACTCAGAAACTCATCCACAAACACTCGTCACTTTTCTAGCTTACTAACTAACATTACTAGTTTTATAAGTGACAAACTAAAACATAAAGGAACCAATAAACACTGATATATGAAATGCATTAAATCACTACAAAATTATGAGGATACCTTTTTTGGCGCTGAACTATATTTTCTGTCTGTAAATCAGTTTCCCAAAGTATAGGATTATAATAACTTAAAAAATACAACGAGTCCAAACTAAAAATTAAACATATATCTTAACTACAGACCAAAGACAATGTAAGATCATCAACTAGAATGATGAAAGCTAGTTTTCCTTAAAAACTCACTCAATGAATGGCATGACTTGCGCACAATTCAGTATCGATTTGCTTGACGTTTCGAGTACTGACACATACTTTGCGCTACATCTTATCTTCATGTAGCGTTCGGGTTCTCAACTTCCAGATCACACTTAGATCGATCGGTTCTCGATGTTCAGTTCATCATTACAGGGTGGAGTCCTCATTTTTGAGGGACAGTGGACCGATTAGGTTCCCTCGTTTTAGTCTTTATTTTGAGTTTTTGCTAGATCTAGCCGGGTAGTAAATCATTTTAGTCAGTAGTAGGGCTTATTAAACTGACATAGCTATGTTAAAGCTTTGAGTTCGTTGAGTTTAATTTTCAGTTGTGTTAAAACTCTTAGTTTTCTTATATATTCAGTTTTAGAATGGGTATTCTTCATCACTTACAGTTTTGATAAAGCTCACCCTCAGTATTATCTCATATCAGTTATCATAGTATGTTTATGTATGCCAAATTGCCAACAAGGTTAGCTTTGGGTCAATTGTGATCCTAGGTGGTGTCCGCGTCGGGGGTAGCTCGGAGCGTGACATTTTCTATATGAGGAATATGTATTTATTATCTTTTGGAAACATCACCTTCCTCGTAAAAAAAAAGAAGGTAATTTGCCTCTACTTAAAATGAATTGCCACAAAAATAGTTACAAGAAAAACCCAAGATAAGAGTGTTTTCTCTTGTAAGGATGTTTTCAAACAAATAAAAATATTAAACTCTTTCCTATCAAGATGTAGGTTTCTGATCGAATAAGATGAATCATAGTCTCTCTTAAAAGAGGTATAAAAATCGACGTGGCGTTAATATAAATTGACCAACAAATAAATAATGAATATCAAAATATTATATCAATAATAATAATAATATATAAAGTAATTTATTCATGTATGATTTTACCATTTCGTTGTATTGCTACCGTATAACTTTTTCTTCCATTAACTTGATCAAAATGATAAACTAGTGGCACAATGTGAGAAAATTTTTTGCCCCACACTCGACATGCAATTAAATTAGTATAAGCTATTGTTATATTTCTTTTAATTAAGTCAAATCATATATTATTTAAAGTGGAAACTCTTATCTTTAAAGTTGGATTACCATTTTGTCACTTCACAAAATCAAGAGCTTCCCACTTTAAATAATAATATATGATTCGGATTAATGAAGAAAAACATCACAATGACTTATATAATTTAATTGCATGTCGAGTGTGTAGTAAAATATTTTCTCATGTTGTGCCACTACTCTATCATTTTAATCAAGTTCATTGAAGAAAATGTTATATACTAGCGGCCAAACTCATCGGTGGCCCCCTAAACTTGACACCAATTTTCACTTAGACACCTCACTTAGGCGATGTTCATTTTAGACACATATATAGGGTTCTATCGTGTCATTTTGACACTTTTTGCTGACATGTCAAAGTGAGTGTGATACACTCAACAATAGCGC
Source organism: Solanum habrochaites (assembly GCA_027704765.1). Lineage (NCBI taxonomy): Eukaryota > Viridiplantae > Streptophyta > Magnoliopsida > Solanales > Solanaceae > Solanum > Solanum habrochaites. The sequence continues at coordinate 62,785,035 of JAKWJA010002500.1, read as the reverse complement.
ATGAAAGACTTAATTTAGCCATTTTTAATATTATTTTCTCTTCTTCTTCTCCATTTTTCAAGCCACCACCCCCTACTTTTTTTTCAATCTTAAATTTCTTCAATGAAGGTCAATTTTTTTTCAAATTCGTTTTTAAGTCATTTTCTTCTTCTTCATTGTATTACTTATCTAAATCTACCATCACCTCTCTCCATTTTTTTATCGGAAAAATGGATACCAACACCCATATTTCATATTTATTCTCTTTTTCTTTCTTCCTCTCCCTGTTTTCTTTCCAAAACACAATACTAAAAAGAAAAAGATAAATAAATATGAAAAATAGTAAACGAAAAGAATTTTTTTAGAAAAAAAAAGCACAAAAGAGATTTTGAGTGTAATGAAATAAGAGATTTTCTTAGAATAATTATTTTAATTTATTTACTAAATAGATTTTATTATTTTTTTAAACTGAAAATAACACATGTAATTATTTAATTGATTGTTTGTCACGTCATTAATGAGTGTATTGCACTCTCCTTTAGTTCTTTATTTATTGTCAACATAACCCTGCATGACGTGTCTAAAATGAACATCGCCTAATTGAACTGTTTAAGTAAAAATTGGTGCCATGTTTAGGGGGTCACCGATTGATTTGGCTTATACTAGCAATACAAGGAAATGGTAAAATCACGCATGAACATATTGTTATCTATTATTACTTATTTGATATAATAATTTGATATTCTATTTCATTTGTTTAACTATGTGTATGGTGTAAAGTAGATTTTTTCATAACCTCTTTAAGGACCGGCGATGATTTCATGCTCGTTCAATCAGAAAATCACCCTTGATAGGAGGGCGAGAACTTTCAAGTTTTCTAGTGTCTGAAAAAATTCCTTACGAGGAAAAGCCTCATATCTCATTGGTGTTTTCGCTTCTATTTTTGGGTGTGGTGAATTTCATTCTAATCGAGGAAACAACCACACTCTTCCAGTTATATGTGGAAGATGTATTATACGCTTTTGGAATCAAATTTTAGTTACAACTGCATTACTCAGTAATACAAAAAGAAATAGTAATCAAGATTACTATTCGACCATTTAGTTTACAAAATGCTAAATACTTATATTTCATTTATATCTAAGTTGTGCGGACTCTTTACTTTTTATGTCGCATCCATGTCGAATTCTCTAAAAGTAGACTATTTTTAGAAGTTCGGATACGCACACATTGACATTTTTTATGTCTCAGTGGATTGTATGTTGGATTTATAAAATTGTTTATCTTCTATATCTCAATGGATTCTATGTCTATTTAATAAGATACTAGGTAAATACCAAATATTACTACTGGATACAAAGACGATAAGCAGAGGAGACTAGCCTCTGCCTCTCCCACATAAATGTACAACAATACTAAGCTACCTACTATTACACTACCTTCTGATCTAGCGTCATGTCATTACTAAGAAAAATTCCCAATTTGTGCACTACTATAAACATCTACTCGAGTAATTGTCTACAAAAAGAATACTTACCCCAATCTCCTGAGTCACCTCAGTTACATAATTTCTATCTTTTCTCCTCAGTCTCAGTCCACATTCTTCCTCGATCAACAGCTTTTTCCATCGTCATCTAAAAATTTTAAACTGTAAAACATTAGTAACTAGGTGAGAATATACCAAACAACGCACATCATTTTTATACTGGTTTTGCTTCGACATCTATGCATACATATTAAATAAGTTGTAAATATACACATACATAGACATTTACTTATTAGTTAAACATACTATCAAAGCAAGAACGAGAATTGCTCATAGATGTAGGAAATATGGAAGGAAATAGTATCTTTAGAGAATGCTCAAGTTTATTATAGACTACTTGAGGCAACTTGAGATGATTACAATCATCAACTACATCACTAATTATACAACTCAAAATATAAAATAAAAGGTCTTCCACAAATAACTAAATACATTTATCACAATTTACTAGATACATGTACTACAAAATTCTAAAAGGAATTCTTGAAAAACTAAGATACAATTTCGGAAGACTAAACATTGATGCATAAATTCCAACACTCTTCCTTAATGTATTTGTTTGATAAATCCAATGCATTCTCGAAGATAGCAAAATTTTTCTCTAGGAAATGATTTGGTGAAGATGTCAGCAAGGTGTTTTCCTGTCTAACAAAAATGCAACTGAATTCGCCTTTCTCGTGTTGCTTCTTGCATAAATAAACTGATACTTTGATGGAAATATGCTTGAGCTTTCATGGATGATGGATTCTTGGCAATTTGCAATGCTGATTTTGTACCAAATTACAGAACACCACTCTTTTTTTGTTTTTAACAAATGCTTCAAAATGTTCTCCTAGCCAAATAGCTTGAGAAGTAAGCCTGGGATGCTTGATGAACAATATTCTTGCTTCCAGGTGGATTTAAGCAACAACACTTGCATTTTTTGATTAACAAAATAAAAAAAATACTGATAAAAATAAGAAAAGCATAGCCAGAAGTAACTCTTTTCATGTTATCTAAACCAAATTAAGTTCAAATCCCGACGGAATTTTTACGTTATACCATAATCCATTGTCCTTGGGAAGTAGCGTAAGAACACGCTTGCAGCTCAAAACGCACTGGCTTGGGTCTTGCATGAATCTGGATAATAAACTAGCAGCAAACATAATATCTGGCCTTGTTGAAGTAAGAATTATAGCAAACTTCCAATTCAAGTCCTATAAAGTGAGCTATTAGCTTTCTTTTTCAATTCATCTTTTCTAACCTTCTCATTTGCCGCTAATGGTATGACCACATACCTTCAATCCATTCATGTGAATTTTTGGAAGATACTTTTAGTTATTCTTTTTAGAAATGAAAAATTCCTTCTTTCACTTGAGAAAATTTGATGCCCAAAAAACAATTTCGGCAACCCAGATCACTCATTTCATAGCTTGACATCATATCCTGCTTGAATTTTGTATCATCATTTACATTATTTCCTGTAAAAGAAAAGATCATCCAAATTAGAGCGACATGATAATTTTTGTTCATTTCTTTCTTTCACCTACAAAGTGGCTTCACTTTTACTTCTGAAAATTATTTTTTGAAAGTGAGTATCAAATTTCATGTTTACCAGGATGTTGGATCTTGCTTCATCCCATAAAGAGCTTTTTAGACTGTACACCGTTCTTCTCCCCCTTGAACAAAAAATTCCTTGAGGTACTCAACGTAAATCCTCTTCATCAAGGTTTCCATTCAGAAAGGATACCAAGATTAACATCAAGTTGAAATATCTTCCATTTCCTTTGTACAGCGACATCCAATTACAGTTCTAATTTTCTCAAGACGAGAAACTGGAGAGAAAGTCATAAAAAATCAAAACCTGGTTTTGCGTTTAAAACCTGTAGCAACCAAACCTGGCTTTGTGCTTTTGAATATCTCCTTCCTGATTGAGTTTGATTTCGTAAATCCATTTTAGACTTACAACTTCTCTTTTTCTGGGTGTCACGCCCTGAGCTAGCCTCGAGACGCAGACAAGGAACCTAGGATCACAAGTGATCCCAAGCTGAACCTGCTAGCATGATCATGAGCGTACTAAAGATAATAAACTTATACAGGAAACTAAATCATAACTTATAATGAAAAGATGGGGAATACCAATATGCTGAAATTGATATATTTGAAAATAATGAGTTTAATACAATAAAGTCACTAACTCAATACTAAGCTGAATATAACTATGTATGAAATAAGCCTCTAACTGACTAGAAGTACTAGGACAAGCCCTAGCTAAATCTGTCAAAACTGAAACTAAAAGACTAAATACTGAAAAGAAACTCATGACTATTGTCCTCGGAGAATGAGGATTCACCACTGAATCTGCTGAACTAAAGATAAGAGAATCAATCTATGCGTGATTTGGATGCTGAGAACCTAAACCTACATAACGAGAAGATGTAGCGCATGTATGCGTCAGTTTTTGAAAGGTACTAAGCATGTAGGATAGAATAAAGCTGAAATAAAACATAACTCCCCGTACAAGCATAGCAAAGTATAAATAATTTAACATTTGAGATGTTATTGATGCTGAGGATATCTGAAGGCATGACCAATTTATTAAAAGGCTTGAAACTGGTAACTGAGTATACGAAATAAAGGTTCAACGCAAGAGAGTCTGTTTGAACATGTGGAAGCTACTTTCATAACCGATAAAAAACCACTGAGCTAAATGTGGAGTCCGAGGTATATTGCCCCATTGAGATGGATGCCCAATATACCCTGCCAAAGGAAATAAGCCATACTGGCGGTGATCCGTATACGAATGCCCATAGGGGAATTAACAAAACCTTTTGGCTAGTCTAGTAGTTTGGGACTTAATTGGTACGCTGAACCCAAATCCAACTCGGTATTATGCTACTCCCATGAATTATGTAATTAATTAATTGTAACTGAGTTTTCTTTAATTACTGGATAGCTCAAAACTGAACATGCAAACTAAGAATGCAACATTTAAACTGATAATGATGCATTAAAAACTGAGGCATATATAAATGAAAAGCTGAAATATCTGATCTAGCTTGTGTAATTCAATAACTAAAGAAATACATAGTTAGGGTTCTGAAATTCATGCAATAAATTGAGTAATAACATGATAATTTGATTTGGAATATTAGAATCAAGAATCTGGCTGAAAACTAGGGACCCAATGGGTGAAAGGAACCCAGTAGTGAAATCTCACAGAGAAACACTTAGATTTTGTGGCTGGAACTGTTGGAGCCTTGCTACGTTCTTAAACTAGGGTCTTTACTTTTTCTCCTTTCTTGCTTTTAATTTTCCAAGTTTTGATTAATGATTTGACTTAGATAAGTTTTAGTTATGTTCCGGATTAAATTGACTAAAATATGATGATTTAGAGTCAAAATGACATATCTTAGGGTTTAAACTAAATGGGAAAAGACCAAAACATCCCTGGGTAAAGTGTTGTCGGACCAAACGGCGACCAGGACTGACCGTCCGTCATTCCATCGACGGTCCGTCGTTTGGTCCGTAGGTTGGGCCTGTTCGACAGGCTGTACTAAAACAGGCATAACTTTTTACTCGGAGGTCGGATTTTAGCAAAGTCGGTGGCTATGGAAAGCTAATTGGGTAGGTCATAGGAAACCTAATTCATTTTGTGCTACGATTTATGACCATTTGAAGTTGACCCAACTGCACTTTCCCTTTAACTGCCTGCTAATTCCAACCTACGGTCAGACCTACCGATCGTGGGTCCACCTACGGACCGTGTTGGTCACCTGTGGATCTTGTTAGAGAGTGGGTGAATGAGGTCTCAATAGAAGGTCATAGACTATGAAACATAGCTTTACCTACAGACCGTAGGTCTGTCCATCAACGGATGTGTAGGACGGAGTGTGGGTCAGTCTATGGTCCGTCGATGCCACCGTTGGTTGCACCTACAGATTTTTCTGTAAAGTTGATTTTTTGTTTGTTTTGGATAAGAGGTGTTACACTAGGTATAGACACAAGCTCCCAAGTATTATTTTTTTCAATCATCCGAATTTCTTCTTCCATGATTTTCTTCCAAACATCATGCTTTATTGCTTCTTCCTAATTTTCTAGTTTAACACCGACAAAGTTACATCATTAATAAATTCACTCATATTTTGGTTCCTCTAGGGGCAAGATTTTCTTCATCCATCTGAATTTGGTATTTCTCCATCTGAGGACATCTTAATCCTTCTCATCCTCTTCTTGAGTTGAAGATATGATAACAGTATCTCTATCATTTATCATCCAATTCCATGTTGTTTTTCCTAAAAAAATGACATCTCTACTAAACAACAAGTTTGTTAGTTTTGCATGAGAAGCCATATACCTTTTTTGTCACAGCACTATAACCAAGAAGAAAGGAAAGATACATTTTTGACTTTTTCATTCCAATTATTCTTTCTCAGCAGGTACATGATCCATAACAAATACACCGAAATTTTTAAAAATGACTTACAAAGGTTTAATGATCCAAAGCCCAAGGCTTCAAAATGGTTGTCTTGTCCTGAAGTGCCTTTGTGAGACCACCTTTCTAAGGAGGTGAACTGTTGTATGCACTGCTTTCTGCCCAAAAATATTTGGCAGCCCTATGCTCATGTTCATAATAGTTATGGTCATTTCATAAAAATTTGTTCTAGGTTTTCTTCTTTTAGATTCGCTATTTTGTTGAGGGGTACACCTTGCTATAAGTTTGCTTATGAATGCTTTATTTTGTAATATTCTTCAAATTCTCGAACTTGTTTATTCAACTCCTCTATCCAATGCAAATGGTTTTGATGCTGTCAACCTTTTTGCTTCTCAACAGGGCGGTTAAATTTCTTGAATTAGCAAATGGCTTCTGAATTTTGATGGAAAGCTTAGAAAGATCTTTCGTCTCATAGTATAGGGCAACAATGTACTCATATTTTTCTGTGACACTAATTAGAATCTTTTCCACAACTTGTGTTCAGAAATTGTATCATCATGATTTCTCAATTCATTAACAAATATTCATGACTCTTGTGCAATATTCATCAATATTTTCAAATTCTATCCATCTTTAAAAATTTGAAACTCTCTTCTAGTGCGTCCTTTTCGGTCACCATACACCTCAGGTTCAAGAGAATCCCAAGTTCCTTGGTGTCTCACAAGTAGCCAAATTTTTGCAAAATATGCTTTGAGACTCCCATTTGGATTTTTCTCAAGGGTTTTTTCTCTTGACGATTTCCTTAGCTCAAAACATTTTCAGCTCTTAGGCTATAAGATCACCAATCATTGTCTGTCTCTTCCAAAGCCATTTTGCAACAATTAGTTCCACAAACCATCAACTTTCAAAATTCTGTTTCATTCTTATATTCAAGTATTCAAAATCAATTCCATTAAAAAATGGAGTTGAAACAGTAAAGAGTTCAGTAGAAACAATGAATTTTCCAGATCACCCCTTGTTTTGGAATGACATATTTTTTTCTTGCCCTAACCCCAGATTTAAGAACGAATCTGCTCTGATACCAATTTGTAGGATATATGGGAAGGAAATAATATCTTTTAGAATGTTCAATTTTGTTTAGGGCTACTTAAGGCCACTTGAGACTATTACAATCATTAAAAAACATCACTATTATACTACTTAAAATAGGAAAAGAAAATGTGCAAAATAATTAAATACATGTATCACAATTTACTCGTATATGTACATACAAATTCTAAAGAGACAATTTCTTGAAAACAAGATACAATTTTAGAAGGACTAAACCATAATGCATTAATTCAAACAGTAGAGGGAATGAGGGGACATGCAACTTTCTTCATACTTCACCAATTTAAGCATAGGAAAATACATACCTGACAACAAAATAGATGCAATATAAATTCAAATAATAATTAATAAATATATCTTGGATCGCCATCAACTTTCCGCAACCACATTCCGCACAGTGGATGCATTCACAATTGTTGGGTTACCAAGAAAAAAACAGTCATTGATTTGATCAGAGTGCGTATAAGCAAGAAACTATAGCGCACTCCCAATAGTATACTCTTAATGGAGAGAATTTTGTCCACAATGACCTCATACTCATGAAACTCAGCACAAAATATTCAGAAACAAAAAACATAAATGAACCAAGAACACTGAATATGAAATACATAAAATCACTACAAAATTAGAGGAACCTTGTTGATACTCTACCATATTTTCTATATCGGCAAATCAGTTCCCAAAAGTGTAAAATTATATGAGCAAGTTTATAACAACTTAAAAACTACAATGAGTCAAAACTAAAAAATATACATAAATTTTAACTATAGGCCAAAAACAATGTAGATCAAATAGAATAATGTAAATTGATTTTCCATAAATACTCACTCAACGAATGGCATGCCATGTGGACAAGTGAGCACAACAAATCAATGTGCTTGAAGTTTCAAGTATTAACACATACTCTGCTCCACATCTTCTAGTGATGTAGGTTCAGGTTTTAAGCTTCCAGATAACGTTTATATCGGTTCCCGATCTTCAGTTCAATAGTTACAGTGGTGAGTCCTCATCCTTCGAGGACACGTGACATGATTATTTCCCTTCGTTTTTAATTTTTAGTTTCAGTCTAGCTGGGGCATGTCCTAACATTTCTAGTTAGTTAGGCTTATTTCAGACATAACTAAATTTAGCTTTATTTCATTTGAGCTTGACTTTAAGTTGTGTTAAAACTCTTAGTTTTCTTATATATTCAGTTTTAGAATGGGTATTCCCAATCAATTTAATTTTTCCTAAAGCTTACGCTCAATATTATTTTATTCAGTTATCATTTAGTGTGGATTTATGCCAACAAAAGTTAGCTTGGGGGGTCCACTTGTGATCTTTGGGATCGGGGTATGCATCTTGGGGGTAGTAAAAATCATAACTATACCAGCAGCGAACAACTCCAACATAAATTAATGATTCAAAGTTCATCTTCCTCATATAAAAAAAAAGTTGATTTGCCTTAGAATGAACTGCCATCCAAAATTAGAAGGGAGAAACACCCTGTATAGGAGCTCTTTCCCTTGAAAGAAAGTCTTTAAGCAAACTATAAATTCAAAGGTCCTCTTATTAATATGATGATTTTCTGATTGAACTAAAATGAATTATAGACGGTCCTAAAGGGGTAACAAAATAAAGTTGACTTAACGCAAATTTAAATTTGTCAGCGAATAAATAATGAATATCAAATAATAATACTATATAGAATAACATATCCATTCATGATTTTAAAACATTTCGTTGTATTGTTAACATATAACATTGTCTTCCGTAAACTTGATCAAAATGGTAAAGTATTGTGTTGTACTACATAAAGAGATATTTTGCCACACACTTGACATGCAATTAAATTAGTATTAATATATATTATTTTTTCTCTTAAGTAAGCCTGAATCATATTTAATACAGTTTGTAAGAGAAACATAACGCTTGATTTTTACTAATGTATTGCATCGAGTGTGTAACGAATTATTTCCTCATGTTGACACTACTCTATCATTTTGATGAAGTTCACGGAAGAGAAGGTTATGTGCTAGCAATACAAGAGAATGGTAAAATTACACATGAACATATTAGTTTTTATAAAATTACTATTTAATATTCATTATTTATTTTCCAACCAATTCAATTATATTTTGTTAAGTCGGGTATTTTTGTTACTCCTTTAGGACAAACTATGATTCATTTCCTGTTAGTTCAAAAAATCACGTCTTTCTCGGAGAAAAGCAAAACGGAACCTTTGACTTTTTAGTTGTTTGAAAAAATTCCTTACGAGAGAAAGCGCTCCTATCTAGGGGTGTTTCTCCTTCTTTTTTTGATGGGACAATTAGGTCAATTATATTTTTTTTTTTTTAATAGGAGGAAGACTAATGTATTTATGGATGTATTTTTTTATAAATTATATATAATTCAATTTTAGGATAATTTAAAATACTATTATGTAATTAAAATTCTTAATGTTTAGTTAGAGGGACAAGATGGTAATTCAATTTTCAAGATTAGAAGCTTTCCACTTGGAAAAAAATTTGTTTCTTATAAAACTATCAACACATAGAAGGAGTTTTTCCTCTTTTCCCTCGGGAAAATAAATAATCATCCAACAACATACTAGATGAAATCCACTTAGTTAGATATGAAGGAATGTGGAGGTATGCAAATTTTACCATTATCCAATGGAGATAAAGAGGTGGGTTTATGAAAGACCTTCGGCTCAAGGAAGTCAATCCCAACTAAAACATGTGGGGGCTGGAAGATGGTAAGTGAAGATAAATTAGAAAAATTTGAGAGACAAAAATTGAGTGAACAACTTCATGGTTCCAAGAAGGAACGCAAGTGTTGCCTTTGAGATTATTGCAAGGGGTATATCTCAGAGTTTGATGATAGATCAAAGCATCATATTTGGTTCCAAAAGGCGGGTTGGTTCATTCAATTCCACAAAAATCTCTCAAACTTTTGGGCTGATTTCTATCCATATCGCGTTTAGAGGAATCAAAACCTCATAACCGAATCAGTTTTTATAACTCTTTACTTTGCAGAGAAGCACTTAGATATGAGTACTAAATCCTCTCTGCTATGTTTCATTCCAATACTAAATACAATAAATAACAAAATGAAATCATACATACAACAAATAAATTACAAGAATTACCATTTGGGGTTTGTGATGCTTACTTGGTGAAGCCATGGAGACTATCTGTTTCTCCCTCGCTCGTCTTTCTCGTCTACGAACAACGGAAGACTCCTACACAAGTTCTTGAGAGATTAGTTATTACCATATATAAAAAGCATTATTTTCTTCAAGTGTTGCATTAATTAGAGGACATTTGTCTTGTCTGTCAAATGCTGGTAAGGCACTGGAATAACCTAACAAGTACTGAGGCGGGCTGTCAAATTGCATTTAGGTTTAGCATGAAAATGTATCGTTTACAAGTTAGGGTTTTAAATTAAATTGTGCCTTAATAGATTGAATATGCATATTATTGATTGATTGGTTCTCTCGTGTTAAGGAAATAAACTATCCGTGTCTGCTTTGTTCATTTTTTTCTTAGGTTGATTATTCTTATTTGTCTTCTTTTGCTTAATTGAAGATTAACAGATTCTTACTTGTTTATTTTTTTGGAAAAATCCTTATTATTTTGGTAAATATCTCTACTGATTTTGTGCTCTTCATTTGAAAAAAGATCACCACAAGAACAAACAAGCAACGATGGAGAAATCAAAGCCTAGACTAGTTTTCTATATCTTAAAATCCAGAAATATATATAGAAAAAAGTTGAAATTAATAAAAGAAACTTACCTGGAAGGATCTGTTAAAGATCTGTCTCAAAACCTCGAAATGTTCACAGGAGTATGTTGTCCGTCCTCGTCGGAAAAGTGGAGAATCGTCGAATTGCAGCTGGTCGGAGCTGGCTTTCATAGATGCTCGCCTGAGATTGAGATGAGGCAGCGTCTGGTTGTTGTTGCTGCGTTGGCTCGTTGCTGCTGGTCGCTGTTCTTCGCCGGAGCCTGCTTCCTGGTGGTCCTGCAAAGAGAGAGAAAAAAAGAACAAGGAGAAGAGGAGGGAGGAGAGATCTGAGAGGGAAGGAGAAAAGGGGGAAGGGGCAGCGCCGCCTGGAGCATCTCGCCGGAATTTCGCTGCCTCTCTCACTGGTCGCCGCTGATCGGAGCTGCGTGGCAGCTCGCTGGAGAGGAGAAGACGAAGAGAAGTGCGAAGGGGAAGGCAGGGAGGAGGAGAGAATAAGAAGATGAGGGTTTAGGTTTAGATTTTTTGATAGTTTATAAATAGGGAAAAGAAGAATTTAATCTCAACCATTGATTTCATAAGAGATGAAGGGCTAGGATTCGAATAAATTGGAGTGACTAGAATTAAAATAAATTGGAATAAAAGGCTAATTTTTAAATAATTTTGAGAAAAAATTAGGAATTGTTATTTAATTAAAATACTACATATACTAAAATATCATATATTTATATTAAAGAGAACCTTAGGACCGTCTATGTGGCGACACCACAAGCAAGGATTCTCTTTAATTTTTTTTATGTCCAAAACCAGTCTTCTTTTTTTATGAAAAGTTGTGATTTTTATGAAATTTTGTAACTTTTTTCATGAAAAGTTGCGACTTTTATGAAGAGTCACGACTTCCATGAAATGTTTTTCCCTTTCTGAAAGGTTGTAACTTTTTCAAATAATTGTATCCTTTCCGTTAAGACACATTAATCATTTTTTTACAAGTGCTGTTTGTTGTCTATAAATAGAGAACTACAATGTGCATTCAATGGGCTCAATTTGTATCATTCTGTTTCATTTCAATACCGTTTATTGTCTATAAATAGAGAACTACAATGTGCATTCAATAGGCTCGATTTGTATCATTCTGTTTCATTTCAATGTTGCATATCCTGGTATGTTTTTTACAATCATTGGTTTATTCTAATTTTATTATTGCTGTTTTTGAGTATATGCTTTAAACTTTGCTATTTATGTTTATGTGAAGTTATTGTTATAAGTATTTGTTAGTACAGATTAAATAACAAACGTCAATTGAATATTCAAGCAAGTTTTCTCTACTGAAATTGTTGGGTGTACATTAAAAAAGCCTTTTCAAATCTCAGATCTCTTCATCAATAATGTTATTCCTTCACATAGAAGGATGTGATTTTGTGTTCTTCAAAAAATCCTCGGAGAGTTAATAACTTTGCATGCCCATATTTGTTTATTTCTATGTTGTTATCTATTTTTACTTAATTTTATCACTGGATATTATGATTACTTTAAAGATTGAAAGTTGATTGAAATGTAAGTCAACTTTTTGAGGTACGTTATTTCAAAAGATAGGAACTTTTGTGGTTAGAATGATTTGTTATCATCATTGAATATCCTATTGTTTACTCCCTTTAATGTTTTTTTTCGTTGTTATGATGTCTCCTTACAATTATATAGATTTTTTATGGTTTGTATGTATATAATCTGACTATGATAACGATTTTAGTCCTTTTAATGTTTTCTTTATTTTTCCTTTTCATCCGACTCTTCTAAATATTTTTGTTGTAAGTTATGACTATTTTCGTCAAGACTAATTTGAAGAATATGAAACAAAATCTACTCTAAATACAATATGTTAACTATAAAAAGAATATGGTCCCATTAATCTTATTAATTGTTCGAAACTATTTCTCTTAACATGAGGTCTAGAATGCAACATTTTGATTTCTATTTTGGCTTTCATAAAGCACACATACGTAAAAACTCCTGATTAAGTCATAAATTTTCATTTATAAAAGCCTCCGTAAGGGTCTTCCCAGTTTAATGAAAAATGAATTTATATAGGCGTCAAAATATACTTTTGTTGTTGGTTCAATTTATTCTCTTTCTATAATTTTCGCTAGATAATAAATTAATGATCAACAAAAGTGTGAAAATTGACCCTCAAACAGTAGGATTGTCTCCTAAAAAATTTTTGTTGTTTGGCATTGTACTTTTTTAAACGCTCTTAAATTATTTGTACTACTATTGATTATCGAAATTTTTTACATAAAAATCTGTTGTACACAAGAGAATGCAGTAAGTAATCTGACTAACTATAAAATTAATAAATTCTATTTTCAAGTAGACAAAAAATAAATAGAAAAGTGTGTTTAATCTCTATAATCTAAAAATTTGTCAACGACCGGAGTCTAAACCCCAGACGATACCGACGGCGTGGAACTCCTCAGAGGTCGCAGACGAAGACTACTTACGTCATTCCTTACTATCGTCGAGGTCCATTTTAGCAAAAAAAAGAAACGTTTTTTGTTCTTATATACATACTAATCACATTCTATAACATTAAAATCATCAAATGAAGAATAGTTTAACATAAGCATTAAGATGTACACTTGCCAAAATGGCACAATACGATTTTCTGACAAAGCCAGAAAGAAACCACTATGGCCACAACATTACTTCACTATTCAATCCTATAACTAAGGTACAATGGACAAGCATCCTCAGAAAGCACTGAGGGCCTTCACATTCCAGATAAATGCTCTATGTCCGGGATAGTTTCACATCAACCAGCGTCCACCGTAGCCTCTAAGCGTCCATTATGCCGCACCTAAAATTTTAGAGTTGTAATGGGATTAGTACACAATTGTACTAATTGTGGGTATATGCAAGCACACACACCAAGGACATTATGATTAAGAATCACACTTCCCTACAACATAATTAATGGAAGTACAAGGTCAGTGGACTTCTTAAATTGGGAAATAGGAAATTTAGTAAGCTCCCAATTTGGATAGAAAAGTCATGCCACTGAGAGTAAAATGCATCATCAATAACTTTTCATAGTGCACACATAACAATAACATCTAACTACATATCAAATATTTTCATAATAATTACATAACATTTTGCACATAGCAACATAACATATTGGCATATCCACATACCATTTTCATATTATTCATTCATATTCATGAGACCTTGGGCGTGGACTTGACATCAATACTTCCCAAAAATGAAGGCTCAAACGATATGGGACCTTTAACTATACGCCTTTTTTTATTAAGCAACATAAGTCTGCTTTTTCATTCATTCATATGTACTGTCATTTCATTTCATTCATATGCTAGTGTAAGCAACACGATGTGGACTCATGACTGGTAAATTACACTTTATATATAGACAAAAACAAAAAATGACTAAATTCGACACCTCGGGGATTCGAATAAAACATGTGGCCATGATCACAATGACCTAGTGTCATAACTATTAAGTCTAGCTCACCTCTTGATTATCCTATCCTAACAACCTTTGGTATCATTCATTTCATTTGTGCTCATTTAAGGGCTGACCTCATTCATTCCTCATGGAACTAACGTTAACCGCCTAGAATCTGTGAGCATATGAAATCCAGTGAAAGAGGTGTAGCTCACCGACCAGTGACCCAAAACATGCTAGCGTACATGGGAAGTGAACCCCGCCAGATACTCTATATTGAAGTATAGGTTTTGAAGCTAGGTAGAATATAAGGGAAACTCATACCCCCCCCGTCCATGCCGACCAGTCTTATCATCATGAGAGTACGTGAACCTCCGCCCTTTCCAAAGAATTGCAGGTCATCACCACTCCGTATCTAGTCGAATCCGGTTCTAGTATAAAGTTTTTCCATTACATTTCCAACTCATATGTCTGAAAGTTGGCTTCTAGTATAGGACATCATAGCTCAATATATGATTTCTCATATCATCATTTTAGTATTAAGTGTGTTAACTCATACATTTCTTAGCGTGTTTCATAGGAGACTGGTCTCTTTATTAACTTTACACTCTCATAGGTGAGTATTTTTGGTATTTTTACTTAGGCTCATTTGAAGATTGTTATCATCGTTTAGATTTTCCTCATTCTTTTGGGTCCACCCCATTTATTACCTTAGCACATTTGCTCTTCTCAATTACCACCCCTTTTTAACGTGATGGTCATTTCATCATTTTCAATGACTTGGGCATTTGTATTTTCACACCCTTCTTTAACCCTTCTAGTGTTTCAATTATTTCAATACATACATCTTAGTCCCTTATGTTTAAACGTATGCGAGACTTGGGGTCATACATACAAGTCATGAGGCTATCTTTAATTATTAAGTTGATACATCTCTCTTTATAGTATTCGCACAGTCTTATACATGTTGTATGTATGCAAGCTTCAATTTTGATCTAAGTAGGTGAATTAATTCTTGACATTTAATTCATGATGACTTGTGTATCCATGAGGGAACCAAGGTTTTGAATCCCTTGGACAACACTTAATTTTCATTGATTTTATTTTTAATCCACATGACATTGGGACCCTAAATTATCCCCAACACAACATTTCCTCTTTCTTATATTCCTTATATCCTCCTCTCTCTACTGGCCGAGGGGTTGTGGGATTGAACCCCCACAACCCCTTTTATTTTTTTTCATTACATTGTCTCCTTATCACACAACCCCCACAGCCTCTCTTATTTTTCTTTTTTATTTCGCAGCTACTTGCTAGGGTCGTGGGTTTCAATTCCCACGTCTCAACAAATTTTTTTATCTACATTTTTTCTTTTAACTAACTAACTCCCTTTACTACTACTACTTACTACTTTACTCTGACTACACTTAACTATTACTACTCCCCTTTCTGCCTTAACGGTCGTGGTCGATTCCCACGCCTCACATTCATTTTCTTTTATTTTTCCCTTTCTCCTTTACTTTCCTTCACAACCTTGAGGTGTGGGGTTCGATTCTCACGGCCTCACTTTCTTTTTTCTTGTTTTTTCCTTACTCTTCCACTCGCTGACTGTATCGTTGGTCGATTTCCACGCTCCCATTTTAGTTTTAGTAATTTTTGTACATTCTATTTTCAAGCCCGCCCACCCAATATCAATTCCCCTTGACCCCATTTCCCTTTTCAGGCATTTTATAAAGCGGGTTAGGTCGCAGGTTCGAATCTGGTGGTCTCATCCCTTTACACTCAAATATTCCAGATTTATTCATCATTATTTATCCTAAACAAACTTGTAGTTTGCTGGAAATTTTTAAAAAACTCATTTTCATCTCATTCACCCACACTTTCACTTGAACTCTTAGGGAAATTCATAGTAACAGTAATACAATTTTGAAAGTGCATTTTTATCAAATCGTTTAGCCAAAAGATTGGTATCAAATCAGCCATACTTTTCATTTTGAATGAACATCACGATGTATTAGGATTAATGAACGTAAATTAACAACCTAACATTACCGAAATTTGGAAGCCTTAAACCCGAGTAACTTATCCTGTAACATGCTTGGACACACACCCTCACATACTTTGAAACACATGGTTGTCTTTCATACGATTTATTCAAGTACACAAACATAAATCATATTTCTCAGGAAATATACCATACACCTAAATCTACCAGTAATCAATACCAACCTACATTTCAATTGGGACTAGTGAGTGGCATGAAAGGGAACAACTCTTAGTTTTTGGACTGAATATCTGAACCTTTAAGGATCTCTTGGGAAGGGACAAAGAGAGAAGAGAACCCATACCTTTGTTGATGGTAAACCTTGACTTGATTGCGGAAAACTTCACCCAAATCAAGTCTTACTCCTCAATGTCAACTCCACTCGAATGACCACTCCTTAGCCTATGTGGCGATGACCGTTTGGTTTTCTGTGGTTTCGTGTGAGTTCTTCAAGTGTGAAGGTGTGGAAGAACTGTTTTATTTTTTCCTGCCTTGCTCTTATTTTGGCAGAGAGATTACGTAAGCAAGAAGAAGAAGATTGAGCGTGAGAAAGTGGAGGGATAAACTATGAGATGAGTGGGAGTTGTAGAGGCTTAGGAGTCTAGTTTTAGAACTTCGTCATAGGTTTTTTTATTTTTAAAAATCTGATTTTGGTTTTTTTTAAAATAGCTATTAATAATAAGATTTCAGATCCTTTACAATTAATTCAATAGCTTAAATAAAAATCACTTTAATTCATTACTTCCACCTAGGTTTGAACCCGGGTGGAGCAAGACTTTACTTCAAGAGCCCAGTTCCGGCCCTTACTCCTCAAATTGCCCCTCCACCTTATTAATTAAATAATTAATTACATATTTAGGGTAATTATGATACTACCCTTAGTCAGGAAAAGACCATTTTACCCGTAGACCCTTCTAACCTAAGATTTCCTCTTTTTAAGTCCGGTAAAGACTCCTTCGAGTAAATCTTCATATTCAGGATCCCTACGTGGTTGGACCCAACCTTTTCAAGCTCAAATAACTCCTCAAGTTAGTTGGCTTGGCTGTAGCAAGGGTTCCAAGGTCTGGCTCTACGCGCAACAATCTGTGTGAACCCTCGTCTAATCATAGGCATTCTTGACACATTAAGCATTCTCTATCTATAATCGTTTTAGGTTGTTACAACCAAAACTCACTCACTATTTTGAGCAAAGACATATATCATCAAACATATAATATGATAACTTTCAGTCACATCAAAATATATTAGATTATCAAGATATTTTTAATCATTAATTATCTATTTACAATTCTTGAGATATGTGATGACGTCAAATCATTTAGTTTTTGTAGAAATGTTCTAAGAACCTACAACAATTTACTTTTTTTTTTCCTTTATAAAAGCGATTATTGAAAAGGTTGTTCAAAAAGTTAGAAATATAAATTATACCCGCGCAAAGCCTGGGTAAATTATCTAATTTTATGTAATTGAAAAACACTTAAATTTTAAACACCTTTGGATGAATTATTATTTCACGATTTATATACTTTTTTCAATATTTTAATAAATAATATTTAGCAATATTTATAAAGTAACAACTCTAAATTATATAATTTTCATGCAAAATCGACTAAAATACTAAATTTAAAATAAATCTTAAAAATACGTATTTAATCAAATAACAATCCTAAAAATGATAAAACCACCTCGTCAAATGGGCTTTAACAGTGAAGCAAAAATCTCCTTATATAGATAAAATGTTTGTTTCAAATAATTTCTTGTGTCTAAAAGGTTAATATAGCCATAATAATACTTATCACATAGCAATAACATACGATCAACTATAAATTTTTATTAAAGCAATAAAGTTGTAACTACTTCGACAATTACTCCACAATTAATTAATAATCATAGCAAAAAATAATGAATTGCTTCATCAATTTGTATTTGTGCTCATAAAATTTTATGAATTTATAGATGCTATGGTTTTTCAACAATGTTGTGGCTATTACACGTAATAGCTATAATTTTTTTGTATTCATAGCTATAAATAAATGCTTAGATATATTATCGTGAACTCACGTAACTAGGAGAAATTGAGGATATCAATTGATGAAATAATGTTTATTCACACGCTCTCCTCATATAAAAGAAGAGTCATTTCTAGATTACTATGCCTCCTACTACAACCAATTATTTACATGAGTAGTATTGTATTACTTATCAAAACCTATCCTAGTCGACTTCTATAATATACAGTAGCTTAGTCGTACATAACTTAGAATTTAGTAGTCTAATCTTAGTATGACTCCAACTCTAACTTGTTAGCTTGCTTCGATGAATCTTCTCCTTCAACATGTTCATCAGTCTACTGTTCCTTCGACATGTTTCATCAATCTTCAAGCTTTCTACAACACTTCCCCTCTAGCTAGTGACCGGAGGAACTGTAACTCCTATCTTGCTGTGAAATCAAAGAAAACCTGCTTTGTTAAGACTTTGTGACCTTAGACTTCATAAAATGAGTAAGAAGTTATCTCATGGACACTTTCTCATGAACAAAATGATAGTCCATTAATACATTTTTGGTTCTATCATGCATAACTAGAGTAATCGTCATGTACAAGGCATTCATTCGACATGTTCCATCAGTTTTCAAGTTTCCTTCAACAATTTTGTTGTAGGGAAATTACATTTTTTTATATGAGGAAGTTGTATTTATATAATTCCATCTTCATATAGCTACCATCTTATTAATTTATTAAGAAGTATTTGTGAAAGAAGTTTTAAATTTATTGATCAATAAAAAAATGTAATTTTTAACTTGGAGGGGAAAGTTTTGAAAAATGTGTTTCCTTAATATAGTACGGGATCGCGTGAATTGTCTGCATTTATATAATTTGTGACATATGTTTTTATTGAGCTACGCCTCCTTTGGAAACTCGCTCATGAGTAATTTAAATTATAGTATTGTTTATGTTGAAATGTTAAATTAACGAAATATTTTGCAAGGAATTTAGTTTCTATATTCAGAAAATTTACACTTTAAGTTTGATCATTTCCTGCTACACTTCATCTAATTAAATTAGAAAATTACAACTCTCTTAGCTTCTTATATCATATGTAAATTTGATCAAAGACAACTGCTTCTTATAAATGTATGGCTGAGTTTATCCAATAGTTTGAATTTTCTTTACATCATTTCATCTTTTTTAATAAAAAATTGAATATGCACCAACTTATAGGCCATACCGATCTAGTAAATTAATAAAACAAAGTTCATCTTCTTCATATAACTAGAAAAAGTTGTTTCCTCCTCACTCCTCCATTCCTCGATTAGGATGACAAAATGATAAGACTTCATCAAGACAGATGTATCATAGTCGGTCCCCCCCCTAAATAGATACAAAAAAAAAGAATTAATACAATATAAATTTGTCTACAAACAAAGAATGAATATCAAATTATTATATCAAATACATTATAATAATAGTACGTAACTATATAGTCGTTATGAATTTACCAATTTCGTTTGTATTTCTAGCATAAACGCTTCTATATGAACTTGTAAAAAAGATAGAAGTGATGAAAAAGCCCGAGACAAATATTTTTCTCACAACTCGACATGCAATTACTTCTATAGTCCACTCCGTTCTGTTTTTCTTAACCAAACTGATCATATATTTAATTAAAGTGGGAAGCCTCCTATATTCAAAGTTGGGTTACCACTTTTCCCTCCAAACAATCAAAGTTAATTACATTCATATTAAAGTTTGATTTAGTGGAAGGAAATATGGTCTTCAACTTTAAGATATGAGTTTTCCATTTAAATACTATATGATTCACTTAGTTTATTAAAAAAGAAACATAGGTTGGCTTATAATAATATTCATTGTATATCGAGTGTGTGGCAAAACATATCCGCATATTGTGCCGCTATTCTATCATTTTGATCAAATTCATAGAAAAAAATGTTATATGCTAGCAATACAAGGAAATGGTAAATTACACATGAACATATTTGTTTATATATTATTTCTTTTTGACACAATAATTTGATATTCATTATTTATTTACCAACCAATTATATTTATTTAAAGTCCTTTTTTTTCTACCTCCACCGTATTTAGAACTGATATATTTAGCTTGTTTCGATCAGACCAACATCATCTTGATAAGAGGAAGAAGACTTTGATTTTAATTTGTTTGAAAAACCATCCTTCCAAGCTAAAACACCCTATCTAGGGTGAATTCGCGCTTCTATATTTGGGTGAAAATTCTTCTAAATCGCTTGTAAAATTCCTTTTCTATATGAAGGAAGATGTCTTTATAAGCTTTTGGAACTCAACATCCTCGTAATAAAAAAAAGGTATAAGTACCCCCCCACCTAACGGCCCTACCAACCCCCCCCCCCCAAATCTATGCCCGAAATCCCAAAGACACACGTATACTATATTAAGGTCTTATTACCCATATGAACTTATTTTATATCGAATTTTCTATACCTTTTCGGCCAACGTGGCACTAGCTTGAATAAAATGTCAACATGAAAGATAGTGTCACGTCAGGCGAAAAGGGGTAGAAAATTATATATAAAATAAGTTCGGGGGAGGGGGTAATGGGACCCTAATATAGTATAAGTGTGTTTCTGAAATTTTGGGTATAGGTTGGAGGGTACTTATGCATTTTTCGTAAAAAAAATAATTTTCCTCGAATTAAAATGAATTACCATAAAAAATAGAATCAAGAAACACCCTAGATAAGAGTGTTTTCTCTTGTAAGGAAGTTTTCAAACAAATGAAAACTTCAAAGTTCCTCTCCCTCCTTTCAAAATTTAATTTTTTTTTAATCGAACAAGAATGAATCATAGTTGATCCTTAAAAGAGGTATAGAAAAATCGACTTGGCCTAAATATAAATTGGCTAACAAATAAAAAATGAATATCAAACTATACTATCAAATAATAATAATATATAAACTAATATATTCATGTACAATTTTACCATTTCGTTTGTATTGCTAGCATAGAATGTTCTCTTCCATTAACTTGATCAAAATGATGAAGCAATGGCACAACATGAGAAAATCTTTCTTCACATACTCGACATGCAATTAATTTAGTAAATGTCACAGTTATGTTTCTTTTAATTAAGTTGAATCATATATTATATAAAGTGGGTAACTCCTATCTTTATAATTGGATTAACAATTCGTCACTTTCACTAATCAAATTTGATAACTATCAAACTAATAGTATATTTATGTTTTTTGATTTAGTGGAGGGAAAATGAACAATCCAAATTTGAAGATAGGGAGCTTCTCACTTTAATAATATATGATTTCGCTTAGGAAGAGAAGTATATATGGTGGCTATACTAATTTATTGCATGTCCGAGTGTGTGCAATATATTTCCCTCATGTTGTGCTACTACTCCTATAATTTTGATCAGTTTCATGAGAAAAAGTTATAATCATACCACCAACCAACGAAATGGTAAAATACACATGAACATATTACATTATAATGTTATTATACTATTTGATATAATGATTGACATTAATATTATTACTATTTGATATAATGAGTGAACATGAACATATTTTTGTTATATACGCCAATACAACGAAATGGTAACTCGATTTTTTTGTTACGTATTTTAAGAACCGCTATAAAATCCATTCTTAGTTTCAATGAAAAACACCCCTTGATCGGAGGGAAAGGAACTTTGAATTTTTTAGTTTGTATGAAAAATTACCTTACAAGAGAAAACGTTTCTATCTAGGGTGTTTTCTCGATTCTACTTTTTGGTTGACAATTTCCTTTCAAATCGAGGTTAAATACATTTTTCTATTAGGAATGTATTATAGCTTTGGAAACTACACCTTCCTCGTATTAAAAGAAAAGGTAATTTGCTTCAATTTAAAATGAGTTGCCACAAAAACTTAGCAGCAAGAAACACCCTAGATAAGAGTATTTTCTCTTGTAAGGAAGTTTTCAAACAAATGAAAGATTCAAAATTCCTCTCCCTCCTCGCAAGATGTAATTTTTTAATCGAACAAGTATGAATCGTAGTTGATCCTTAAAAGATCCATTCTCATTCAATCAAGAATGTATCATAGTTTATACTATTGTTCCATCTTCTGATGTATCAATGGATTTTTAATTCTATGATAGATACTAGGTAAACTACTAAATATTAATCCGGATAACAAAGGCGATAAACAGAAGAGACTAGAGTCTCTGCCTCTCCCACATAACAATGTACAACAATCAAAAGCTACCTACAATCACTATCCTAATCTTAAATTAGGTACTACTATAATCATCTACTCCGAGTGAATTGTCTACAACCCCATCTCCTTAGCTTCCCTCACTTACATACTTCCCTTTTCTCCTAGAGTCTCAGTCCATTTTTGCAATCAAGAGCTTTCACTTGGGGGGCCCTTGAGAATATACCTATAAAAGCACAGTCATTTTGTAAACTGGTTTGCTTTCGGCATCTAATTCACACATATAAAATAGGTTGTAAATTTGCACATATTAACCAATTACTTATTAGTTAAACGTATAGTGGATGCGTTCACCAATCCGTCCTCGTGTTTCTCGCCACTCCTCCTCCTCAAATCAAGCCCTAGTTTTGACATGTTTGGTTACCAAGAAACAGTCATTGATTGATCAGAGTGTGTAAGCCAAGCAGCTTAGGCAACTCCAAGTAATATTCTTATGTAAATTTCGACCACATGACTCATTATTTCATGAACTCATCACAAATTTCAGAAACTAAACAAAATTAACCAAGGACACTGATATATGACATAGATTAAAGCACACAAATTTATGAGGATAGCCTTTGTTGATACTCGACCTATTTTCTATGTCGCAAATATGTCCCAAAGTGTAACATTATATGATCAAGTTTTTATTAACAATTAAAACTACAATGATTCTAAATTAAAAATATACATAAATCTTAACTATAGACCAACACAAATTTAAGATCAAATAGAATATGTAAATTGTTTGCCATAAAATAACTCATCACTCAACGAATGGCATGACGTGTGGCAAGTGAGCACCACATATCGTGTTCTTGAAATGTTTTAAGTGTAACCAGACTCTGCGCAATCTCTAGTGGATGTATTTCCGGTTTTAAGCTTCCAGATCACGTTTAAATCGGTTCCCGATCTTCAGTTCAACAGTTACAGTGGTGAGTCCTCATCCTTCGAGGCACGTGACATGATTATTTCCCTTCGTTTTTAATTTTTAGTTTCAGTCTAGCTGGGGCATGTCCTAGGATTTCTAGCCAGTTAGGCTTATTTCAGACATAACTAGTTAGCTCGATTCTCCATTTTTCATTTTTGATCTTCACTTAAGTTGTGTTTAAACTCTTAGCTTTTGTTATATTTCAGTTTTAGAATGGGTATGCCCAATCATTTCATTTTCATAGAGCTTACGCTCATATTATTTCTTTCAGTTACATACGAATGTGATGTAATTCCAACAAAGTTCGCTTGGGGTCACTGTGAATCTTTTGGTCGGGTCGCATCTTTGGGGTCGCTCAACATCCATAACTTATGCTACCCCAGCGAACAACTCCCACAACATAACTTTTTATGTCACCTTGGTTAGATCGTTACCCTGTTAAGGAAGTTTACTTAAACTAATGATTCAAATTTTCATACCAAAATTAGAAGGGCAGAAACACATCTGTAGGGAGCGCTTTCCCTTAAAAGAACAGTTTTTAAAAAACAAACTATAAAATTTAAAGGAATTATAGAAGGTCCTAAAGGGGTAACCAAATAAGTTTTGACTTAACGCAACTTTAATGTCAGCGATAAATAATAATATTAATATAATACAATAAACTAGCATATTTCCATTCATGATTTTAAAAAATTTCGTTGTATTGTTAACAAATAACATTGTCTTCCGTAAACTTGATCAAAATGATAAAGTATTGTGTTGTACTACATAAAGAGATATTTTGCCACACACTTGACATGCAATTAAATTAGTATTGATATATGTTATTTTTTCTCTTAAGTAAGCTGAATCATATATTAATTCAGTTTAGTTAAGAGAAACATAACGATGATTTTACTAATTTAATTGCATCGAGTGTGTAACAAATTATTTCCTCATGTTGACACTACTCTATCATTTTGATGAAGTTCACGGAAGAGAAGGTTATGTGCTAGCAATACAAGGGAATGATAAAATTACACATGAACATATTAGTTTTTATAAAATTACTATTTAATATTCATTATTTATTTTCCAACCAATTCAATTATATTTTGTTAAGTCGGGTTCTTTTTGTTACCTCCTTTAGGACCAAACTATGATTCATTCTTGTTCATTGAAAAAATGACAATCTTTATAGGAGAAAGGGAAACTTTGAATTTTTTTCTTTGTTTGAAAACATCCTTACGAGAGAAAGCGCTCCTATCTAGGGTGTTTCTCCTTTTTATTTTTGGATGACAATTGTTCATTCTAAATTTAGGTCAATTACATTTTTTTAATATGAGGAAGATGTATTTTAATAATTCTATATAATTCAATCTTTAGATAATTAAAATACTATTATTTAATTAAATTCTTAATTTAGTAGAGGGACAAGATGGTAATTCAATTTTTAAGATTAGAGCTTTCCACCTGAAAATTATTCATATAAAACTATCAACACTAGAAGGAACTTTCCATCTTTTCATCACTTCGTGAAATATATATCATCAACAACATACTGTGAATTCACTTATTGAATTGAATAATGTGGAGAGTATGCAAATCTTACCACTATCTAATGGAGATAAAGAGGTTGTTTATGAAAGACCTTCGGCTCAAGGACATCAATCAAACTAAAACATTGTGGGGATGGAAGATGAAATTGAAAGACAAGCTATGGTGTCCAAGAAGAACTATACGCAAGTGTTAGCCTTTGAGATATACATGAATAACTTATTTCTTATTCATCTACCCAATGATGATTCCAATATAAATACATTTCAGAAATAAAAAAAATCGAAAAATAAATTACCTTGTCGAAATGACTGGGATCAGATTTTTGCTTGAGGCTGTTCATTCCCTCGATGACAATGTTGATCCCAGCCATTTCGACAAGGTAACTTATTTTTCAATTTTTATTTGTTTCCGAAATGTATTTATATTGGAATCATCGTTGGGTAGCTGAATAAGAAATAGTTTTATTCATGTTATTGGATGTAGATAAAAGCATCCATATATTGTGGTTCCAGAAGGCGGGTTGGTTCATTCATCATCCTACAAACCTCTCTCAAACGTTTGGCTGATTTCCTATCCATATCGCGTTTAGAGGAATCAAACCTCAGAAACCGAATCAGTTTTCGATAACTCTTACTTTATAGAGAAGCACTATATGAGTACTAAATCCATCTCTGCTCTGTTTCATTTCCAATTACTACCATACCCACAATAACCAAATGAAATCATACATACAACAAATATATTACAAGAATTACCATTTGGGTTGCGAATCTTACTTGGTGAAGACCTGGAGACTACTCGTTTTCTCTTCTCCCCTCGCTCTCTTTCTCGTCTACGACAAACGGAAGACTCTACACAAGTTATTGAAGATGAGTATAACCATATATAAAAGCATTATTTTCTTCAATTGTTGCATTAATTAGAGGACATTTGTCTTGTCTGTCAAATGCTGGTAAGACCCTGAAATAACCTATACCAGACCCTGAAATAACCTAACAAGTACTGAGGCAGGCTGTCAAATTGCGTTTAGGTTTAGTATGAAAATGTATCGTTTACAAGTTAGGGTTTCTAAATTCACTTGTGCTTAATAGATTTGAAGTATGCATATATTTGGCTGATTTGGTTCTCTCGTGTTAAGGAAAACTATCCATGTCTGCTTTGTTCATTTTTTTCTTAGGTTGATTATTCTTATTTGTCTTCTTTTGCTTAATTGAAGATTAACAGATTCTTACTTGTTTATTTTCTTTTGGAAAAATCCTTATTATTTTGGTAAATATCTCTACTGATTTTGTGCTCTTCATTTGAAAAGAGATCACCACAAGAACAAACAAGCAATAATGGAGAAATCAAAGCCTACACTAGTTTTCTAAGAATCAACAAGATGGAGCTACCAAATAACTCACAATATCTTAAAATCCATAAATATATCTAAAAAATAAGTTGAAATTAATAAAAGAAACTTACCTGGACGGATCTGTTAAAGATCTGTCGCATAACCTCGAAATGCTCGCAGGAATATGTTGTTTGTCCTCGTCGAAAAAGAGGATAATCGTCGAATTGGTGCTAGTCGGAGCTGGCTTTCGCAGATGCTCACCAGAGATTGAGATGAGGCAGCGTCTGGTTGTTTTTGCTGGCGTTGGCTCATTGCTTGCTGGGTGCCGCTGTTCTGGGGTGTCGTGTGTCGGCTCGGGTGCGTCTTGGGTCGGTCCTGGTGTCCTGCAAAGAGAGAGAGAAAAAGAACAGGAGAAGAGGAGGGATGAAGAGATCTGAGAGAAAAGGAGAAAGGGGGTTCAAGGGGCGCGCCGCTTGGAGCATCTCGCGGAATTTCGCTGGTCCGCTCTCTCACGGGGGGTGGGGGTTCGCGTCTTCTTTTGTGCGATTGTTGGGTCGGTGCTTGGGGGTGGGAGCTGCGTTGCTTCTCATACTGGAGAGGAAGAAAAAAAAGTGTGAAGGGGGAAGGGCAGGGAGGAGAGGAGACATACGAAGATGAGGTTTTGGTTTAGATTTTTTTGATAGTTTATAAATAGGGAAAAGAACAATTTAATCTCAACCATTGATTCATAAGAGATGAAGAGCTAGGCTTTGATAAATTGAGTGACTAGCATTAAAATAAAATGGAAAGGCTAATTTTAATAATTTTGAGAAAAAATTAGGAATTGTTATCAATTAAAATACTACATAGACTAAAATATCAGATATTTTACTATTAACGAGAAAACCTTATGAACCGTCTAATGTGGCGACAACCTAAACCACAAGCAAGGATTCTCTTTAATTTATTTTATTTCCAAAACTAGTCTTCCTCTTTCATGAAAAATTGTGACTTTTATGATATGTTCTAAATTTATGACATTTTGTAACTTTTTTAATGAATAGTTGCGAATTTTATGAAAAGTTTCAACTTTTATGAAGAGTTAGTGAGCTTTCCAAATTTGGATTAGAAAAATTATGCCATGAGAGTAAAATATATCATCATACTTATCATATTGCACACAGCACATAACATCTAGCACATAACACATATCATATTGCATATAATGCATAACATTTTGCACATAGAACATAACATATTGCATATAACACATAACATTTTTCATATTATTCGTTCATATGTCATGAGACCTTGGAGCCTGACTTGACATCCAGAACTTTTAAAAATGAAGTCTCAGATATGACCTTAACTAGGGAGACCTTTTGTTTGCAAACATAGAGTCCTGCTGTCAATTCATTCATAGTATTTCATTTCATTTCATTCGTATGCAGTGTAAACACCATTTGTACTTAGGATGTAGTTTTAAAACTTTCCATCGTTCGTGTGCATGATCAACGAATGACCTAGTGGCATTACTTACTCTAGCTCACCTTTTATTATATCCATCCTAACACCATTGGTATTATTCATTTCATTATGTGCATCATTTAAAAGGCGGACCTCATTCATTCATGGGGACTTTTAACTTTAAAACCGACATAGATCATGTGCGCCTCATGAAATCCAGTGAAAAAGAGGTGGAATCACCGACCAAATGACCCAAAACATGCTAGCGTACTGTGAATTTGAACCCCCGCCCATCCCTATATTGGAATTATAGGTTGGAGACTAGAGATATAGGAACTCATACCCGGCCTGCCGGACAGTCTGCAGCTCAAAGAGTTACGTGAACTCTCCCTCCGCCCTTCCCAAAAGGAAGGCTCACCGTTCATAGCTATCTAACTAATCGTTGCTTCATTGACAAAGTGGAATGTATCTATCGGGTTTTTTTCTCAGTATAAAGTTTCCATGACATTCCACTCATACGTCATGGAACTGGCTTCTAGTATGAGGACTCATAAACTCATAGAAGATTTCTCATCTCATCATTAGTATTAAGTGTGGTTTTCTCAATAAAAATTTCATTATAGTGTCATAGAGATTGGTCCCTCTTTTAACTTACTAGCACTCCTCATAGATGAGTATGTTTGGTAATGTTACTTAGGCTCAATTTGAGATTGTTATCATCTTTTACATATCCTCATATCTGTTGTCACCTACATTAATATAACATTAGCAACAGTTGCTCTTCATAATTACTTCCCCCTTTTTTTACGTTAATGTTATTTAATCTCATGTCCACATAGGACTTGGACATTTGTGGTGTTTCACACACTTACTTAACCCTTCTAGGGTTTCTTATTTCAATACCTACATCTTAAGGTTCACTTTTTTAAACGTATGGGTAGAACTTATATGGGTCATCATACAAGTCGTGAAGGCTTTCTTCATAGTTTCTCCGTTAAGTGACACATATCTTCCTAACGATTATGTAGCCAAGACTTATGGCAATCTTGTATTATGTCAGATCTCGATTTTTCGATCTAAGTAGGTAGCATTATTCTTGACCATTTAATTCCATGTATGAACTTATGTATCAATAAGGGAACACAAGTTTCGAATCCCTTGGACAAACACTTACATTTTTCATTGATTTTATTTTTACTCCACATGACATGGGACCCTAAATCGAGCCCCAACATCAACATTCCCTCTTCTTTATGCCTTTGGATCTCCTCCTACTTTGGCCAAGGTTGTGGGATCGAATCCCACCAGCCCTTTATTTTTTTTTTTCATTTAAGCTCTTTTGTAAATTCGCATAGACCATGAGGTGGTAGGGTCCTCTCTTTCTTTTTTTATTTTATTTCGCAGCTATTTTCCTAGAGTTCGTCGGTTTCAATTCCCACATCTCACAATCTTTTTATCTACATTTTTCATTTAACTCCCTCCCTTCACTACCTTGAGGTGTGGGTTTCGATTTTCCGCCCCGTAACCCAAAAAATTTCTGTTCTTTTTCTTTTTTTCTTTTCTCCTTTACTTTTCCTTCACAGCCTTGAGGTTGTGGTTCGATCCCACGCCTCCCATGTCTTTTCTTTTATTATGTTTTTTTTCCCTACTTCCACTCGCTGACTGGATCGTGGGTTCGTTCCCTCGCCTCCCTTTTTTATTTTTATTAATTTTTTGTACTTCACTTTTAAGCCACCCCCCCCAAGATCATTCCTCGACCCCCATTTCCCTTTTCCACAGTTTTAAGGCATTTACGGGTGAGTCCATGATGTTTCGCATCCTGGTGGTCCCTCATCCTTGACACTCAAATATTTCCCATTTGTCCATCATATTTAGCCTAAACCCAAACTTCGTAGGTTTGCTGAAAAGTTAATCATTTTTTCATCTCATTTTCACCAACAATTTCAACTTCACTCTTATGAACTTCATAGAACTCTATAACTTATGGTGGTGCATTTTTATAAAATCGTTTTAGCCAAAAGATTGGTACTCAATAATCCATACTTTCATTTTTTAATGAACATCACGATGTACCTAGGTTTATGAATTTAAAATAATCAACCATACCATTAAACCGAATTTTGGGAGCCTTAACCCAGGACCTTAGTCACTGTAACAATGGCTTGCACACCAGCACTTGTAACATAATTTCGAACTCATGGTTTTCTTTCATAGATTTCAAGTACACAAACATAATCATATTCCAAGAAAACATACCATACACCTAATCTCCCAGTATCATACCCAATCTACGATTCATTTGCGAGCTAGTGACAGGGCATGCAAGGGGAACATCTTGTTTTCGGACGAATAATCTGAACCTTACGGGTCTCTTGGGAAAGGGACCAAGGAGAGAAGAGAACCCATACCTTTTTTGAGTTTAAACCTTGACTTGGATGCCAGAAAACTTCACCGCAAAATCACTCACGTCTTAAGACTTCCTTAATGTCCCACTCCACTCGAATTAAAAACCTCCCTTAGTGGAGTGTTGCGATAACGTTTGTTTTTCTTGTGATTTCGTGTGATTTCTTTCTTTTCTTCAAGTGGTGAAGACTTTTTTTATTTTCTGCTCTTGCCTCTATTTTTGGCACTAGAGAATACGTAAGAAATAAGAAGATGAGATTGAGCGTGAGAGTGGAGAGATAAAAGGTGAGAGAGTGGGAGTTGGAGGAGGTTTAGGAGTAGCCTAGTTTTTAGAACTTAGTCCAATAAGGTTTTTTGTTTTTTGATTTAAATAAAAATCTGATTTTTATTTTATTTTAAATCAGCTAATGAATATTCAATATTAATTAATTACATTAATTCAATAGCTTAAATAAAAATCACTTTAATTCATTGCTTCCACCTAGGATCGAACCCAGGTGGAGCAAGACTTCACTTCAAGAGCCCAATTCCGGCTCTCTCTCCCCAAATTGCCCCTCCACCTTATTAATTAAATAATTAATTACATATTTAGAGTAGTTACGATACTACCCTTAGTCAGGAAAATACAATTTTACTAGTAGACCCTTCAAAGCTAAGATTTCCTCATTTTAAGTCCGATAAAGACTCCTTCGAGTAAATTTTCGTATTCGAGACCCTACATGGTTGGACCCAACCTTTCCAAGCTCAACTAACTCCCCAAGTTAGTTGTCTTGGCTGTAGCAAGGGTTCCGAGGTCTGGTTCTTCGCGCATCAATCCGTGTGAACCCTGATCTAATCATAGGCATTCTTGACATATTAAGCATTCTTATCTTATCCATTTTTAGGGTTGTTACAAAAACATCACTCAATTTTAGCAAGACAATTATATCATCAAACATATAATATGATAAGTTATGTAAATGATAAAAATAATTAGATTATCAAGATATTTTTAATCATTAATGATCTCTTTACAATTCTTGAGATATGTGATGACGTTAAATCATTTAGTTTTTGTAGAAATGTACTAAGAACCTACAACAATTTACTTTTTATTTCTTTATAAAAGTGATTATTAAAAAGGTTGTTCAAAAGGTTAGAAATATAAACTATACCCGCGCAAAGCTTGGGTAAATTAACCTACTTTTTAGGTATTGAAAATCAGTTAAATCTAAAACATTTGATGAAGTTATTTACCAAATTTATTAATATTTTAAAATATTTTAAAATAAATATTTACAATAAATTATAAAGTCAACATACTAAAATTAGATAATTTTTTATGCAACATTGAACTAAAATTCTTATTTAAAATACATCTTAATACTTATTTAATTCAAATTAACAATCCTAAAATGGTAAAAGGTCGGTCAACTTGGGCGTTAACAAAATTGATGAAAAATATCTATTAAATAAAATATTTTTTCAAATAATTTCTTGTGGCTAAAAGGATTCATATAGCCATAAATAATATTTATGCATAGCAAAAAACATACTATCAACTACAATTTTTTTTATCAAAGCAATAAAGTTGTAGCTAACTTAGACCAATCCTCCCACAGTGAGGTGTTATAGTGATATCATAGCAAAAATAATGAACTAGCTTCATCAATTTGATATTTTTGGCTAAAAAATTTTATGAATTTATAGATAGCTATGGTGTTCAAAATTTTGTGGCTATTACTACGTAATAGCTATATTTTTTGAATTCATAGCTTAAATTTTATTGCTATAGATATATTATTGTAGAAACTCACGTAACTATGGAGAAATTGAGGATATATTGATGAAAACACGTTGAGTCACAAGCTCCTCATATAAAAGAAGAGTCATATTCTTAGATTATACTCTGGAATCCTATCCTATACACATAATTTATTTACATAAGAGTATTGTATTATAACCAATACCTTAACCCTATCGACTCTACATATATAGTAGCTTAAGTCCGTACTAACTTAGAATTTAGTAGTCTAGTCCTAGTATGACTCCAACTCAAACTTGTTAGCTTGCTTCGATGAATCTTCTCCTTCAACATGTTCATCAGTCTACTGTTCCTTCGACATGTTTCATCAATCTTCAAGCTTCCTACAACACTTCCCCTCTAGCTAGTGACCGGAGGAACTGTAACTCCTCTCTTGCTGCAAAATTAAAGAAAACCTGCTTTTTAAGACTTTGGTATGAATATCAACTAGCTAACCTTAGACTTCACAAAGTGAGTAAGAAGTTATCTACACGGACCTTTTCCATTAACAAAATAATAAGGCCATTAATACATTTTTTTTTTGTTCTATCATGCATAACTATAGGTTAATCGTCATGTACAAGTCAATTCATGTTATAAGCAAATACGACGTAGAATAGATCGACGGAAACACTTCAAGTCATGAGAAGATACACAATCCAAGTCAATTTGCGACACAGTGGAGTGGCTATGCTCTATACTCAGTTTCAGCACTCGATTGGCTACTATAGTCTGTTTCTTGGAGGTCTCAAAATACAATTTGCACCTAGGTAGATGTTATAGCCTGTAATTGATCTCCTAATAGTGGTACAACCTCCCCAATCAGAATCTGAGTAGCCATACCACATATAAGGTGATTGAGAAATAATTCTTAAGCCAAAGTGTAGAGTACCTTTAATTTACTTGGAAATCATTTTTACCCCTTCAATATGTTTAATGTTTGGACTTTGCAGAAACTGGCTTGCTAAATTTACAGCATGACTAATATGAGGTTTTGTGATGGTCAAATACTGAAGGTTCGCTACTATCATTCTGTAAAGAGGCATCTACAAGACTTCCTACAGCTTCATGCAAACTATGCTTTTGAGTTTGAATTTTCTTTACATCATTTATTTTCATATTTTTTTGACTAAAAATTTAAATATGCAACCAACTTATAGCCATACCGATCTAGTAAATTAATAAAGCACAGTTCATCTTCTTCATACAATTAAGAAAAGTTGTTTCCCCCAATTTTGGATAATCCCAGCAAAAATAGAATAACTTGATCAAACAAGAACGAATCATATTCGGTCCTAAAAGAGATAACAAAAAAAATGAATTAGTACAATATAAATTGGTCTACAAATAAATAATGAATATCAAATTATTATATCAAATAATATTAATAATAATAGTACGTAAACTAATATATCATGTATGATTTTACCATTTCGTTGTATTGCTAGCATATAACATCTTCTTACATGAACTTGATAAAAAAGATAGAGTGATGATAAAGCGAGACAAATATTTTTCCCAGACTCGACATGCAATTAAATTCGTATAAGTCACCGTTATGTTTTTCTTAACCAAACCTTGACATCATATCTAATTAAAGTTTTGGAAGCTCCTATCTGCACATTTTGATTAACCACGTGTTCCCTTCCAACAATCAAATGTTTTAATTAAATATCATATAAGTTTTGATTTAGTGAAGGGGAATATGGTACTTCCCCTTTAAGGTATGAGTTTTTCCACTCTTTAAATATATATGATTCAACTTAGTTTATTAAAGAAAAACATAATGGTGACTTATATAATTTAATTGGTAGTCTAGTGTGTGGCAAAACCTATCCACATAGTGGCCGCTATTCTATCATTTTGATCAAATTCATGGAAAATTTTTTTTATATGCTAGCAATGACAAGGAAATGGTAAAATTACACATCAACCATAATTTAGTTTATATATTATTTTTTTTTTTTGACACAACATACTTTGATATCATTATTTATTTTACCACCAATTTTATATTTGTTTAAAGTTCTTTTTTTTTCTTACCTCTTTAGAATGACTAATGGATTTATCTTGTTTCGATCAAAAATCAATCATCTTGATAAGAGGAAGAAGAACTTTTGAATTTTTAATTGTTTGAAAACATCCTTTCCAAAGAAAACACTGCTATCTCAGTGCTTCTCCGCTTCTAATTTGGGTGCAATTCATCTAAATCGAGGTAAATTACCTTTCTAATATAAGGAAGTGTAATTTATAAGCTATTTGGCAAATTAACCTTCCTCGCATAAAAGAGAAACTGCATCAGTAACCCCCGCCCCCCAATTTTTGCCTGAATCCAAAATACCACTATACTATATTAAGGTCTTATTTACCTATTACCCACCTATAAACTATTTTATATAGAATTTTTCTATCCCTTTTCGGCCTACGTGGCACTAGCTTGAATCCAATTCAACATCATTTGGCCTAAAGATAAGTGTCCACTCGGGCCGAAAGGTGATAGAAAATTTTTTGTATAATTAAGTTCGGGGGGGGGGGGGGGTGGTAATAGGTACCTTAGTATAGATAGGACCTTAAGATAATATAAGTGTGTTTTGAGATTTCGGGTAATAGGTTGTGAGGGTACTTAAAGCATTTTCCCTAAAATAATATAATTTTACTCGATTAAAATGATTACCATAAAAATAAGAATCAAAAAACACCCTATATAGAGTGGTGATTTCTCTTGTAATGAAGTTTTTCAAAACAAATGAAAACTTCAAAGTTCCTCTCCCTCCTTTCAAAATTTAATTTTTTTTTTATCGAACAAGAATGAATTCATATAAAACAATATAAATTGGCTAACGAAATAAATAAGATATCAAACTATAAATATTAAAAATAATAAAATAAAACTATATCTTCATTTACAATTTTACCATTTCGTTGTATTGCTATCATAGATGTTTCTCTTCCATTAACTGATCAAGTGATAAGTATTGCACAACATCAAAAATCTTTCTTCTACACTCGAACTGCAAGTAATTTAGTATATGTCCCGTTAGTTTTTCTTTTTAATTAAGCGTAATCATATATTAATCTAAGTTGGTAACTCCTATCTTTAGAATTGGGGGGGGGGGGGGGGGATTTAACATTTTCGTCACTTCACTAAATCAAAATTTGATTAAAGATCAAACTAAATAGTAATATTTTATGTTTTTGATTTAGTGGAGGGAAAATGACAATCCAAATGTGAAGATAGGAGCTTCTCACTTTAAATAATATATGATTCAGCTTAGGTAAGAGAAATATAACAGTGGCTTATACTAATTTAATTGCATGTCGAGTGTGTGGCAATATATTTCCTCATGTTGTGCTACTACTCTATAATTTTGATCAAGTTCATGGAAGAAAAAATTATATACCACCAATACAACGAAATGTTAAAAGCACACATGAACATATTAATTTATATATTATTACTATTTGTATAAATGATTTTGGATATCATTATTTGTTTGTAAAACTAATTTATTTTTTGTGGTAAGTCGATTTTTTGTTACGTCTTTAGAACCCCGCTATCATCCCCATTGTCGTTCAAATCAAAAATACCCCCTTGATCGGAGGGAAGGCAGTTGAATTTTTTGTTTTCTGAAAACTACTTCAAGAAAAAACGTTCCATCTAGGTTTGGTTTTCTCGCTTCCTATTTTTGGGTTACATTTCATTCTAAATCGAGGTACATTACATTTTTCTAATGAGAAAATGTTTTATAAATACAAGCTTTTGGCACTACACCTTCCTCATATTAAAAGAAAAGGTAATTTGCTTCAATTTAGAATGAGTTGCCACAAAAACATAGAAGCAAGAAACACCCTAGATAAGAGTATTTTCTCTTGTAAGGAAGTTTTCAAACAAATGAAAAATTCAAAGTTCCTCTCCCTCCTTGCAAGATGTAATTTTTTAATCATACAAGTATGAATCGTAGTTGATCCTTAAAAGATCCATTCTCATTCAATCAAGAATGTATCATAGTTTATACTATTGTTCCATCTTCTAATGTAATCCTGGATCTATGCATTATAAGAATGGAATACTAGGTAAACACTCAATCTTATACCACCGGATACAAAGGCGATAAACAGAAGAGATTGTATCTTGCCTCTCCCACATCAATGTTACCACAATACTAAGCTATACCACAAATGCACTATCCTAATCCAAATTATGCACTACTATTATCATCTACGCGAGTAATTGTTTACCGAAAGAATACTTACCCCCATCTCCTTTAGCCTTCCTCAGTTACTAACTTCCATATTTTCTCCTATGAGTCTCAGTCCATATTCTGCAATCACAACAGCTTCCTTTGCATTTTATAATAGACCTATCAAAGCCTTATTTGTAAACTGGGTTTTTGCTTCGGCAATTATGCACACTATCAAATAGGTTGTAAATTTGCACATATATAGCCAATTAAAACATTATTAGTTTAAACATATTATCACTCAAGAACGAGTATTGCTCGTTAGAGACTAGAACCTGCAACTCTCTTCTAGTGTGTAGATTTCAAGTTTTTAGCTCCAGATCACGTTTAGATCGGTTCCCTAATCTTAATTTAAACAGTTACAGTGGTAAGTCCTCATCCGTCGGACCACGTACATTATTATTTCCCTTCGTTTTTAATTTTTTAGTTTTCAGTCAGCCTGGGGCATGTCCCTCGCATTTCGTCTTAGGGCTTATTTAGACATAACTCGATTTAGCTCTATTTCATTTGAGCTTGAACTTTAAGTTGTGTAAAACTCCCTTATTTTCTTATATATCAGTTTTAGAATGGGTATTCCCCAATCCTTTCATTTTTCATAAAGCTTACACTCATTCTTAATTTCATTTTAAGTTATCATAAGTATGTTGATGGTAATGCCAACAAAGTTAGCTTGGGATCACTTTGTGATCTTTTGGTCGGGTTACGCTCTTGGGGGTACTGTCCCATCAAAACTATGCCTCCACCCGCACACTCTACATAACTTTTTATTTCACTTTGGTTAGATAATTACCCTGTTAAGGATGTTTTACTTAAACTAATGTATCAAAGTTCATCTTCCTCATATAAAAAAAAGTTGATTTGCCTTAATTTAGAATGAATTGCCATCCAAAATTAGAAGGGAGAAACACCTGTATAGGAGCGCTTTCCCTTGAAAGAAAGTTTTTAAACAAACTATAAATTCAAAGGTCCTCTTATTAATATGGTGATTTTTAAATTGAACTAAAATGAATTATAGAAGTCCTAAAGGGGTAAAAAAATAAAGTTGACTTAACGCAAATTTAAATTTGTCAGCGAATAAATAATGAATATCAAATAATAATACTATATAAATTACATATTTCAATTCATGATTTTTAAAAACATTTCCTTGTATTGTTAACATATAACATTGTCTTTTCCGTAACGTGATCAAAATGAATAAAGTATGTGTTTTGTAACTACATAAAGAGATTTGTGCCACACAACTTGACATCAATTAAATTAGTATTAGTATATATTATTTTTTTCCTCTTAAGTAAAGCTGAATCCAAATTAATTCATTTTATTAGAGAACCTAACGATGATTTTTACTATAATTTACTTGCATCGAGTATGTACAAATTTATTTTCCTCCATGTTGACACTATCTATCCATTTTGGATGAAGTTCACGAAGAGAAGGTTTGTGCTAGCAATAACAGGAATGAGAAAACTTACACATGAACATATTAGTTTTTTATAAAATTTCTATTTATATTTATATTTATTTTCCACCACCAATTCAATTAAATTTTTGTTAAGAAGTCCGGGTTGCTTTTTGTTACCTCCTTTAGGGACAAACTATGATTCAATTCTTGTCGTTCAAAAAATCAACATCTTATAGGATAAGATAACTTTGAATTTTTACTTTGTTTGAAAAAACTTGCCTTAACGAGAACAAGCGCTCCTATCTATGGTGTTTCTCCTTTCTATTTCTTTTGGATAGACAATTGTTCATGTTTATGTCCATTAACATTACATTTTTTTTAATGTGATGAAGATGTATTTATGGATTGTATTTTTTATGATCTTATATATTCAATCTTTAGGATATTACCAATACTAATATTTAATTAAATTCTTAATTTAGGTAAAGGGACAAGATGTATTCATTTATTAGTGGTTAATTCAATCCCACATAAATCTCTCAACTTTGGGCGATTTCTATCCATAATCGCTTTTAGAGGAATCAAAACCTCATAACCGAATCAGTTTCGATAACTCTTTACTTTGTAGAGAAGCACTTAGATATGAGTACTAAATCCTCTCTGCTATGTTTCATTCCAATACTAAATACAACAAATAACAAAATGAAATCATACATACAACAAATATAATACAAGAATTACCATTTGGGGTTTGCGATGCTTACTTGGTGAAGCCATGGAGACTATCTGTTTC
This sequence comes from Solanum habrochaites, assembly GCA_027704765.1. Classification (NCBI taxonomy): domain Eukaryota; kingdom Viridiplantae; phylum Streptophyta; class Magnoliopsida; order Solanales; family Solanaceae; genus Solanum; species Solanum habrochaites. The sequence continues at coordinate 62,746,636 of JAKWJA010002500.1, read as the reverse complement.
TCCCTCGCTCGTCTTTCTCGTCTACGAACAACGGAAGACTCCTACACAAGTTATAGAGAGATTAGTTATAACCATGTATAAAAGCATTATTTTCTTCAATTGTTGCATTAATTAGAGGACATTTGTCTTGTCTGCCAAATGATGGTAAGACCCTGGAATAACCTAATAAGTACTGAGGCGGGGTGTCAAATTGCATTTAGGTTTAGTATGAAAATGTATCATTTACAAGTTCGGGTTTCTAAATTCACTTGTGCTTAATAGATTTGTGGTATGCATATATTCGGATTATTTGGTTCTCTCGTGTTAAGGAAATAACATCCAGTCTTGGCTTTGTTCTTTTTTTTCTTAGGTTTGAATTATTCTTATTTGTCTTCTTTTGCTTAATTGAGATTACATATTTTACTTGTTAATTTTTTTTCGACAAAATCTTATAATGTTGGTAATATGTCCTACTGATTTGTGCTCTTCATTTTGAAAAGATCATCACCACAAGAGAAACAAGCAACGATGGAGAATAAAGCCTAGATTAAGTTTTCTAAGAATAAACAAGATGGAGCTACCAAATAACTCACATATCTTAGAATCCATAAATAAAAACAAAGATTGAAATTAATAAAAGAAACTTAACTCGGACGGATCTGTTACGATCTGTCTCAAAAAAACCGCGAAATCTTCGCCGTGTATGTTGTTCGTCCTCGTTGGAAAAGATGAGAAGAGTCCTAATGTGCTATCAAGATGACTCACCTGCGTTGGAGATGAGGCAAGCGTCTGGTTGTTGTGGCTGTCTTTGGCTTGCTGCTGCCGGTCCGCTGTTCTTTGCCGGAGCCATGCTTCCTGGTGCACTGCAAAGAGAGAAAAAAAAGAACAGGAGAAAGAGGAGGGAGACGATCTAGAGGAATTAGAAAAAGGGGGAAGGTGCGCTGCCGCCTGGCGCATCTCGCCGGAGTTTTGCTGCCCTCTCTCGCTGGAGAGGAGAAGAGGAAGAGGAGAGCAAAGGGGAAGGCAGGGAGGAAAGAAGAAGAATATGAGGGTTTAGGTTTAGATTTTTTGAGAGTTTATAAATAGGGAAAAGAAGAATTTAATCTCAACCATTGATTTAATAAGAGATGAAAGGTTATGATTCGAATAAATTGGAGTGACTAGAATTTAAGTAAATTTGAATAAAATAGACTAATTTTTAAATAATTTTCAGGAAAATTGAATTGTTATTTAATTAAAATACTACATATATTAGAATATCATGTATTTCTATAAAAGAGAACTTTAGGACCACTTATGTGGCGACACCACAAGCAAAGATTCTTTATAATTTAATTTATTTCAAAAACTAGTCTTTCTCTTTTATGAAAAGTTGTGACTTTCATGATATGTTCTAAATTTATGACATGTTGTAACTTTTTTCATGAAAAGTTAGAATTTTCATGAAAAGTTTGCACTTTTTATGAATAGTCGCGACTGTTTACATAATGTTGTTTTTCCCTTTTGAAATGTTGTAACTTTTTCACAGAATTGTGGTCCTTTTCAATAAAGTCCCTTAATCCTTTTTTTAACAAGTATCATTTGTTGTCTATAAATAGATAATTACAATTGCATTCATGGGATCGATTTGTATCATTTTGTTTCATTTTCAATTTGCATATCCTGGTCTATTTTTTACATCATGATTTTGCTTGTTTATTGCTTTGTTGTTTTTGAGTATATGTTTTAAACTTTGCTATTTATGTTTATGTAAAGTTATTGTTACAAGTATTTGTTAGTACAGATTAAATAACAAATGTCAATTGAATGTTCAAGCAAGTTTTCTCTACTGAAATTGTTGGATGTATATTAAAAAAGCCTTAATAAATCTCAAATTTCTTCATCAACAACGTTATTCCTTCACATACAAGGATGTGATTTTATGTTCTTAAGAAAATCCTCTGAGAGTTAATAACTTTGCATGCACATTTTTTTTTATTTTATGTTGTTATGTATTTTACTTAATTTTATCACTGGATATTATGATTACTCTAACGATTGAAAGTTGATTGAAATGTTATTTTTGAGATCTGTTATTTCAAAAGATAAGAATTTTTCTGGCTAGAATGATTTGTTATCATCAGTGAATATCCTCTAGTTTACTCCCTTTAATGTAAGTTTTTCTCGCTATTATGTTGTTTACTTATAATTATATTGATTTTTTTGTATGTACATAATCTGACCTATGAATAACGACTTTTAGTCCTCTTAAATGTTTTTTCCTTATTTTCCTTCCTTTCATTCGGCTCTTCAAAAATTTTTTTGTTGTAAGTTACGATTATTTTTCGTCAGATTAATTTGAAGAATATGAACAAAACCTACTCTTAAATAAAAACTAAATATCTTATCTACACAAGATATGGTCTATTAATATAGATTAATGGGAAAAGAGTCTGTATACCCCTCAACTTTGTCATTTAGAGCTAAATATAAACCCCTCTTTATAAAGTACCATATATGCCTTTAACCGGTTTATACAAACGACTCACATATACCCCTGCCTGTTACATTGACTCCATCATACCCTTCATTTAACGGAAGTTTAAAAAATGGGTTTTAAATTTATATTTATTACTTCTATTTTTTTAAAAAATTATTTAGGGGTATATATGAATTTCTTCTATCAAAGTTCAAGATATATTTTAATTTTTTTTCATACATAAATTATTTTTTGACTTTTTTTATTTTAATTATTTGAATTTCTTATTCTTATTTTGTTTTTTCTTGCATTCCTTATTTTAAAGAATAAAAAATTAAACTATTTTTTTTTGTGTATATTGTAATTTAATTTCGTATTCGAAGAAAAAATTTTGTCATCTACAATAAGTTTTACAAGAATATTTGTGAAGCATAAATAAATTTGACTGTCAAAATAATAATTATAAATTAGTCATTAAAACAAAAAAAATAAAAAAAAATATGTTCGACGAGAATTAAATTTACTAATATGGGATTATATTTTTTAGAAAAAAATAATAAAAATTTTAGTTTAACTATTATTATTTTTTTCATTTCCGTACGGAAAAAGGCTAATTGTGAGCCCATTTGTTTACAAGTAGGGGTATATATGAAGCTACTTCATAACAAGGGGTTATCACTCTAAAATAACAAAGTTGAGGGGTCAATATCAAACCTTTTCCGAGATTTATTGTCCTTCATGTCTCAAGTCATTGTTTGAGCGTTTGATATGAAGGTTAGACGCATTTTTACTTTTTTCATTTTCGAGAATATTTCTTTAACATGAATCTAAAATTCAATATTTTGATCTATTTGTACTTTCATATCCACAAGCATTACGTAGAATTCAATTAATAGTCATAAAGTTTCATTTATAAAGAATCCGGAAGGGTCTTCCGCAGTTTAGTCAAACATGAATTTATATAAGGGTCAACAATATAATTTTGTTGTTGTTCCAATTTATTTCTCCTTCTATAAAGATTTCGCTTAGAGATTAAATTATGATCACGAAGTGTGAACATTGGACCTCAGACAATAGAATGTCTCTTCAAAAGTTTCAATGTTGTTGCATTGTAACATTTTTAACGAACTCAACTATATATACTATTTTGATTATTGAAATTTTCACATAATATATTCAAACCACGGAGTTTATTCTAAACCATAAAATATAAGATTCTATGATTTTTCATGTACACAAAAATAAATACAGACAAAGTGATGTTTAAATCGCTACATAAAAACAATCACTCAATTTTTACAGACAATTTATCATCAAACATATAATATGATAAGTTAGCACAAGATAAAAATACTTAGATTATCAAAAATATCTTTTCATTATTAGTTCTTTACCATTCTTGAGTTATTAGATACGTCAAGTCAATTTAGTTTCTGTAACAATGTTCTCTAAGAACCTACAACCAAATTTACTTTTACTTCTTATAAAGCTATTATTAAAAGGTTAGAAATATAACTTATGCCCGCCGCGAAGCGCGGTACATTTTCCTAGTTTTTTTAGATACTTGAAATTAACTAAATTTTCAGAAACATTTTGATGATTAATTATTTTGAAATTTATTATATTTTAAAATTTTTAATAATCTTTAACAATAATTTTATAAAGTAAACATCTTAATTATATAATTTTTCATGCCAAGTCGACTATAATTATAAATTTTAAAATATTTTTAAAAATATTATTTAATCGAATAGCAATCCCTAAAATGGTAAAGGTCGGTCAAAACTGGCGTCAATAAATTGAAAACAAAATATTTTATATAAGTACAATATTTTGTTTCAAATAATTTCTTGTGGCTAAAAGTTATATTGCACAATAATTTTATCGCTAGCAGAAAAGATATGATCAACTATAAAATTTTTATCAATAATAAAGTTATAGCTACCCTTAGACAATTACTGTCAACAATTATTTATATCATAGCAAAAATTAAATGAATTAGCTTCACAATTTGATATTGTGCTAAGAAATTTAATTATTTATAGATAGTTGGTTTTATGTAAATTTTATTAATTTTATCACTGGATTATTATGATTACTCTACTGACTATGAAAGTTGATTGAAATTTATTTTTGAGGTCTGTTTATTTTCAAAAGATAAAACCTTTTTCTGGCAGAATGATTTGTTATCATTTCCACCCCCACAAGTGAATATCCTCTAGTTTTTACGCCTTTAATGTAAGTTTTCTCGCTATTATGTTGTTACTTATATTATCTTGAATTTTTTTGTATGTATATAATCTTTACTATGATAACGCTTTTAGTCCTCTTAATGTTTTCCTTTTTTTCCTTTCATTCGGCTCTTCTAACAAAGTTGTTGTAAGTTTAACGATTAATTTTCGTCAAGAATTAATTTGAAGATATGACACAAAACCCTTACTTCTAAATAAAACTAATTATTTTTTAATCTACAAAAGATATGTCTATTAATATAGATTTATGTCTCATCTGTCCTCCGCATTGTTTGAGCGTTTGATATCAAGGTTAGACCTCATTCTTAATTTATTTTAATTTCGAGATATTTATTTAACTGAATCTAAAATCCAACATTTGGATCTATTTGTACTTTCATAATCAACCAGCGATACTAAGAATTCCATGAATAAGTCATAAGTTTTCCATTTCTAAATAATCCGGAAGGGTCTCCCACAGTTTAGTGAAACATGATTTATATAAGGGTCCCAATTATAATTTGTTTGGTTGTTTCATAATTTATTTCTTCTTTCTATAAATTTTTCGTTAGAGTATTAATTAAATATTACGAAGTGGTGGAACAATTTGACCTCAGACAAGTCGAATGGCTCTTAAAATTATTTATGTTGTTGTCATTGTACATTTTTTAAACGATCTCACTTATATATACCTAATTTGTTATCGAAAAATTTTCACACTTAATATATTCACACACGGATTAAATTCTAACCATAAATTTTTAAGATCCTATATTTTTTCATGTACAAAACTAATAGAAAAAGTGATGTTTAACTCTTACATAAAAACAATCTCTCAATTTTAACAAGACATGATATCATCAAACATAATAATAATATGATAATTTTGTAAAGATAAAAATAATTAGATTATCAAAATATACTTTAATCATTAATTTCTATTTACAATAATTATTTTGTAATTATAATAGTTTTACAATATTTTACTAAATATTTAACAATAATTTTATACAAAAAAAAAGTAAAAAAACATACTTCATTATATTAATTTTCATGCAAAGTTCGACTAAAATTATAAAATTAAAATTTAAAACAAGTTTAAAATATGTTATTTTAATTGATAAGCATCCTATAAATGGTAAAATGTCGGTCAAGAACTGGGGTCGTCACAATTGAGCAAATAGTTTATATAGCCTACTCAATATTTTGTTTCCAATAATTTATTGTGGCCTAAAAGGTTAATATTGCCACAATATATTTATCGCATTCAGAAAGATAGATCAACATATAAATTTTTATCAAAGCAATAAAGTTCTGCTACCTTCGACATTACTGAGCCCAATATTTATATCATAGCAAAAATAATGAATTAGCTTCAGCAATTTGATATTTGTGGCTAAGAAATTAATGAATTTATAGATAGATATGGTGTTCAAAATTTCGTGTCTATTAATACGTAAAAGCTATGATTTTTGAATTCATAGCTTAAATTTTATAGCTATAGATATATTATTGTAGAAATCTCACGTAGCTATGGAGAAATCGAGGATGCATTGATGAAAATAATGTTGAGCACAAGCTCCTTCATATAGGAGAAGAGTCATATTCCTAGTATACTTTGATCCTACTACAACCAATTTTTTTTAACTGATAGTATTGTATTATAACTCAAAAATACTTATCTTTTGACTCCTACAATATACAGTAGCTTAGTCTACATAATTATGATTTAGTAGTCTATCCCTATATGATCTACAACTCTAAATGTTTACCTGCTTCAATGAAATCTGCCTATTTAACATGTTCACATCGATCTACTATATCCTTCGACATGTCCATCAGTCTTCACATTTCTACAACACTTCCCCTCTTGCTTAGGGATTGGAGACTGTAGCTCCCGAACTTTACTGCGAAATCAAAGAAAACTGATTTCCTTAGACGTTGGTATGAATATCAACAGTTACCTTTAAACTTCACAAAAACTGAGTAAGAAGTTGTCTCATGGCCACTTTCTCATGAAAAAAATGATAGTCCATTAATAAATGTTTGTATCTAGCATGCATAACTAGAATAATCGTCATGTACAAGGCACTCATGTTATAATAACAATACAACGTAGGAATAGATCGAAGGAACACTCCAAGGTCATGAAGAAGATACAAAATCCAAGTCATTTCTACGGTAATGGAGGCTAGTGCTCTATACTCAGCTTCAGCACTCGATCGGGCTACTACAGTATATTTCTTGGAGGTCCAAAAAATAAAATTTGCACCTAGGTAGATGTTATAGCCTGTAATTGATCTCCTAATAGTGGTACAACCTCCCCAATCAGAATCTGAGTAGCCATACCACATATAAGGTGATTGAGAAATAATTCTTAAGCCAAAGTGTAGAGTACCTTTAATTTACTTGGAAATCCTTTTTACCCCTTCAATATGTTTAATGTTTGGACTTTGCAGAAACTGGCTTGCTAAATTTATAGCATGACTGATATCAGGTTTTGTGAGGGTCAAATACTGAAGGCTCCCTACTATGATTTTGTACAAAGAGGCATCTACAAGACTTCCTACAGCTTCATGGAAACTATGCTTTTGAGACACAGGAATGGCTACCGCCTTTGCCAAAGTCATCTCTGTCTTGGCCAACAGTTCAGCAACATACTTTACCTCAGAAAGAAATGTAAAGGGTCAAGATCTTTCATATCAAACATCTTCCAAAGTTGTAGAACCAACTCTGAGACACGAGTGAATGTACTGCATTGACAATAAATAATCACCACCTATAACAAGAAAAATATTTTTGCCTTTATGAGTTTTGCATGTTCCTTTTGACATGTTTCCATCAGCATATTGTTCCTCTCGACAGTTCCATCAGTTTTCAATTTTTCAAGTTTCCTTCACAATTTTTGTTTTAGGGAAGTTCTTTTTTATATGAGGAGTTTGTATTTAATATAATTCAATCTTCATACAGCTAAAAATTTTATTATCTAATTGAAATAGTTTTTTTAAAGAAGTTTTTAAATTAATTTTTTCCAACAAAAAATATAAATTTTAACTTGGAGGAAAGTTTTGGGAAATGGTTTTTCCTTAAATTTTGAAGGGATTCTTTTCCTTATTTGAGGAAAATCAAGTTGATTGCGAAATAATTTTTCAACACTTTAACCCAACCAACATGAAAATGGAAAAATATTTTTCAAAAAATGTTTTCCTTCAAACCAAACACATGATAATTATTTACTAGAACCATGTCGGAGGTGCTTATATACACAGGGCACTTAATGATATGAATTGTACATTTTTTCAATATGAGGAGATGTATTTATAATTTTATATATAATTCATCTTTAGATATTAACTCCTAAGAAGGTCAAGATGGTAATTCAATGGTTAAGATTCAGAGTTTCCACCTAAATTTCTTCAT